>WOXC01006472.1:0-119490 GCA_011680675.1 Gymnobelideus leadbeateri
TTTCTTTAAACAAATACTTTATTAACTTCTGTTTTACATCATTCATTTCCGCCAGATTTTGAGTTACAATCATTTTTCCCCCCATTATTCCCCTACCCAACCTCCCAGAATAGCAGTCCCACAAGATATCGCTTCCTCCAATCTGCTCTCTCCCATACCTTCTCCCATACCCCCACTGACTTTTCCATTAGAGGAAGGTGAATCTTTGTGTCCCAATGCCTGCACATCTTATCTCCCTATTACAAGCAAAAGAGTATTAATAATAGTATTTATATATATTTGAAACATTTAATGTTACGACCTCAAATTTCAGATCCATTTCCTTCCTCCCTTGTCACCCATTCCTTCTTGGGAGATAAGTAATTCAGTATATGTTGTACATGTCTAGCTATGCAAAACATTATCATAGTAGATATATTGTTCAAGGCTGCTTATAATTCCCTCCCACTCATCCCACCCCCACCTGGTCCATTCCCTACATGATCCTGTCCCTCTTCTATAGTGGGTACTTCCAACCTCCCCTCACCCCAAGGATGCCCTCCCATCCATCATCCCTCCTCTCATCCCCCTTCCCCCTATCCTGCTGCAGGTTGAGATATCCCATTTAGTATGTATGTCATTTTCTCCCTGAACCAAATTCAATGTGAATGTGGTTTTGCCTTTTTAGCCTTCCTTATTCTCCCCCTCCTTTGCACCCACTTCCCTACATGAGATAGTTTACCCTACCATGTCTCTCCCCATCTCCTCTTGCCACTTTCCTCTCTCACCTCATAATTTCATCCCTTGAGTACTCTCCCTTCCCAACAAAATCAACCTATGCCCTCTATCCATATATAACTGTAACCATATACACACACATTCACATATGTATTCGTATGACCACACCCCCTTCTTCCATTATTTTCATAGTGGGAAAGATATCATCAGTCACAGATATTGCTTTTCCATATAGGAATGTAAATAGTTCAACTTTGATAAGTTCCTTTTGATTTCTTTTCCCTGATTACCTTCTCAGGCATCTCTTACTTCTTGCGTCTGGATGTCAAATTTTCTATTCAACTCTGGTTTTTTCCTCAATAATGCTTGAAAGTCCTCTATTCCACTGAATGACCATATTTTCCCCTGAAACAAAATACTCAGTTTTGCTGGGTAGGTAACCCTTGGGTTCATTCCCAGGTCTTTTGCCCTCTGGAATATCATATTCCATGCCCTTCGATCCCTCAGTGTAGAAGCTGCCAGGTCCTGGGCTATTCTGATTGTGTTTCCACAATATTGAAATTGTTTCTTCCTGGCTGCTTGTAGTATTTTCTCCTTGATCTGGGGATTCTGGAACCTGGCTATAATATTCCTGGGAGTTTTCTTTTTGGGATCTTTTTCAGGAGGTGATCGTGGATTCTTTCAACCTCTATGTTGCCCTCTGGATCTAAAACATCAGGGCAATTTTCCTTGAGAATTTCTTGAAGGGTGATTTCTAGGTACTTTCTTTGATCATGGCTTTCAGGTAGTCCAATAATTTTTAAATTGTCTCTCCTGGATCTATTTTCCAGGTCAGTGGTTTTTCCCATGAGATATTTCACATTGCCTTCTAATCTTTCATTTGTTTGGATCTGCTTAACAGCATCTTGATTTCTCATAAAGTCACTAGCTTCCATTTGCTCCAGTCTAACTCTGAAGGAATGAATCTCCTCAGTGAACTTTTGAGATTCTTTTTCCATCTGGCAAATTCGACTTTTTAAGGCATTCTTCTCCTCATTGCCCTTTTGGGCCTCCTTTGCCATTTGAGTTAGTCTATTTTTTAAGGTGTTGTTTTCCTCAGTCAGGCTGTTGACCCTCATTTCATACTTTTCCTGCATCCTTCTCATTTCTCTTTCTAATTTTTCCTCCACTTCTCTTATTTGATTTTTAAAGTCCTTCTTAAGGTCCTCTATGGCCTGCAACCCGCTCATGTTTTCCCCTGGGGCTTTTGGAGCAGGACTTCTGACCTCACAGTCCTTTTCCCGCTCTATGCCCCCAAAATAGGAGTCTAGGGTTGCATTTTTCTGTTTCCTTTGCCTTGGCATGTTGCCACTTAATTGCTTGACTTTTGGGCTTGTTGCCACACTATGGCTTTAAGGCCAGATAGAGGAATTTTCGTCCCGAACTTGTGGGGGCAACTTCCGTTTCTGGCAAGCTGTAAACCCACCCACAACTTCCACCCTAGATCACAATCCAGATCCAGGGAGGTTAAAGCAAAAGCGATTACCCCCCAAGACTGATCGCTGGATCTCCCCACGATTTGTAGGCTGGGAGCCGGAAATGCCTATGAAAACTACACAATGGCGTGTCTCCTCAGCAGCTTCTAGCCCCCAGGGGAGGGAGCTGACGCATTCCCCAAATACAGGTCCCAAAGTCCATAGGACACTAACCTCTTACTTTGTCCTAGGCAAGTCTATGTTGATAATTCTGGCGTCTCCACAGTTCCTGGTGTTCTGGGGTTCCTCCAGCCGGCTGCTGGCCCTGCCGCCCTGGGGCTAAACCCTCGGCTCACGTGGACCTGGGCTCGGCTCGGCTCCTGCGCTCTGCGCGCTGCCGGCTCCCAGACCACTGCGCTGGTCCTTCCTGCAGGGTGCTGGGCTGTCCTCAGCGGGAGGTTAGCTTCTCTGTGTCGTTCTGTGGGTGCTGGGACTCCAGAAGATTTTCAGAGTCCTTTTTTACATAGTTTGTGGAGAATCTGGGGGCAGAGAGGCTTGGACGAGCTGTTTCTACTCCGCCATCTTGGCCGACGTTTGAAATTATTAACAGCAGAAGTGTTTAAGTGTGCTGCCATGATTTTATGCTACACATGGCTTTAAATTTGTCATCTTTTTTTTTCTTTCTCTTTTTTATTTTTTAGTTTACATCATTTATTTCCACAAGAATTTGAGTTACAAATTTTCTCCACATTTACCCCTACCCACCACCCCAAAATAGTGATCCCACTGAATATCCCCTCCTCCATCTTCTCTCCCATATCTTCCCCCATCCACCTCCAACTTCCCAGGAGGGCATGGTGGATCTCTTTGCCCCAGTGCCTGTATACCTTATTTCCCAGTCGAATGTAAAGTAATAGTAATAATATGAAACATTTGATTTTAAAACTTTGAATTCCATATTCTTTTCCTTACTACCTTGTCACCCATACTTACTGGGAAAATAAGCAATTCAATATAGGTTGTACATGTGTAGCTATGCAAAACATTTCCATAGTGGATATATTGTGAAAGACTGAATATATTTCTCTCCATCCTATCCCATCCCCCACTTATTGTATTCTCTACTTTGATCCTGTCCATTTTCAAAAGTGGGTGCTTCCAACTTCCCTCTCCACCAGACTGCCCTTCCTTCAATTATCCCCCCTCTCATCACCTTCCTCCCTACTCTCCTGTAGGGTGAGATATCCTATTTAGTGTGTATGTCATTCCCTCCCTAGGCCAAATTCTATGCATACCTGTATGTATTTATACACACACTCACATATCATTTATCATTTTTCCATGGAGGAATGTAAATAGTTCAACTTCAATAAGTTCCTTATGATTTCTTCTCCCTGTTTACCTCCTCATGCTTCTCTTCCCTGTGGTATCTGAATGCCAAATTTTCTATTCAACTGTAGTTTTTCATGAAGAATGCTTGAAAGTCCTCTATTCCACTGAATGACCATATTTTCCCCTGATACATGATCCTCAGTTTTGATGGGTAGGTGGTTCTTGGTTTTAATCCTAGCTCCTTTGCCCTCTGGAATATCATATCCCAAGCCCTTAAATCCCTCCCTCAGTGTAGAAGCTGCCAGATTCTATGTTATCCTATTTGTGTTTCGACAATATTGAAATTGATTCTGAAATTTAGGTGATTGGTGGATTGTTTCAACCTCTATTTTGTTCTCTGGGTCTAAAATATCAGGGCAATTTTCCTTGAGAATTTTTTGAAGGGTGATTTCTAGGTTCCTTTTTTGAATATGAATTTCAGGTAGTGCAATAATTTTTAAATTGTCTCTCCTGGATCTATTTTCCAGGTCAGTGGTTTTTCCCATGAGATATTTCACATTGCCTTTTATTCCTTTTTTATTTCTTTGTATCTGTTTAATAGTATCTTGATTTATCATAAAGTCAGTAGTTTCTGTTTCCTCCAATCTACTTCTGAAGGAATGATTCTCTTCAGTAAGCTTTTGAGATTCTTTTTCCATCTGGAAAATTTGTTTTTTTTAACACATTCTTCTCCTTATTGTCTTTTTGAGGCTCTTTTGCTATCTGAGTTAGTCTATTTTTTAAGGTGTTATTTTCTTGAGTCAGTGTGTTGACTCTCATTTCATAATTTTTTTGCAGCATTCTCATTTCTCTTCCCCATTTTTCCTCCACTTCTCTTATTTGGTTTTCAAAATCATTTTTAAGCTCCTCTATGGCTTGTAAGAAGCTCAAATTTTTCTAGGAAGCTTTTGGGGCAGGAGTTCTGACTTCACTGTCTTCCTTCTTTTTCATGCTTTGATCCTTTTTGTCTCCAAAATAGGAATGTAATGTTGGATTGCTTTGTTTGCTTTGCTTCCTTTGCTTGCTCATATTGCCACTCAATTACTTGACTTTTGAGCCTTTTGTCTCAGTAGAACTTGGCTACCAGAAAGGGGAGCTTTATCCCAAATGCTGGTGTTTTAGCAGCTTCTTGAGCTTCTTGAGCCTAGAAATGGTCTGGCAAACTGGTCATGCACTCCAGTACCTTCACCCTATACCATAATCCAGATCCAAGCAGGTTAGGGCAAGAGCAATGACCCCTCAGACTGTTTGCTTCGTCCCCCTACAATCTGAAGACCAGGAGCTCTGAAGGAGAATGATCATAGAGTCTCAGCTGCTTCTTGCCCCAGGGGCAAAGGCCAGAGCACCCTGAACTGCCTGTTTCTGCAAAGTCTACACTGACCTCTTACTTGGTTTTTTGCATCTATGGGTTGCTAATTCTCGAAACTACCACAGCTGCTGGTGCTCTGAAGTCCCTCCAATTGGTGGGTGGTTGGGCTGCCCTGAGGTTAAAACCTCAGGCTCATGCAGGGCTTGGCTCATCTCCCACAACACTGTGCTCCACCTTCCTGCTGGCCTGCTGGGTTGTCTTCAGTGGGAGGTTAGCTTCTCTCTCTCACTTTGTGGATTCTGTAGCTCCAAAGTTTGTCTAGATTCATTTTTACATGAATTGGAGGAGATGGAAGCAGAAGCCTCTCAGAAATCCTGTTTCTACTCTGCCATCTTGACTCTGCCCCCCAAATTTGTCATCTCTCACTCTTGCCAAGTTACTAGTCCAGCTTCTTCTCCTACAATTGTTGGTGGCCTACTTTAATATTGTTCTTCAAAGTACCTCATTGGCTATATTTTTATTGTGCTCATACTCTACACACATTTCTCCATTGTTCTCTTTGTCATAGAATATTCTTTTTGAGAATCATTGTTGTTCTATATCTCATGGCTTTATAGCACCATCAAGATAATACATCTGAATTGAAGAGCCAAGATAGTGGAAAGGAAGCAGTAACCTCACTAAGCTCCTCAGTCACTAAGCCTTAAAAAATGAATCTGAATGGATTCCGGAGTGACAAAATCAACTTGAAGACGGTGGCAGAATCCAGCCCAGGAAATTGCCCAGTGCATCTGGACAGGATGAGCGCAGAGCACATGGGGTCTGCACAGCTCAGACTTAAGAGCAGACAAGCAGACTACACCAGAGAGAGAAGAAGGCCCAACCTGCAGAAGCAGACTTACCAAGGACGAATCATAGTCATCTCGCCTTCATCTCATAAGAGGATGGGAGGAATTACTGGAGCCAGGTGGGAGAGCCGGGCCCCTAGTGGAGATAGCAGCTTCTCCTGAAGCAATCAGCCCCCAGCCTGGAAGTTTATAACCTGCCTGCCTATATAATACAGGGGCTAGAATGGCAAAGTAAATTCTATTCACTATGATCCTCCCATCCCTCCCTCATGAAGTAGAAAACCCAAAGATAAGTCTCCCACCTAGATTGAAACCCCAAGTTAATGCAATTAGCCTCAGGCTTGGGAGTCTCCAAGAAGGGGTATAACTGAGAAAACCAGGAGTCTGAAGAGAACAGAGGGAGGGGTCCCAACAAACCCCACCTCACCTCACCAACAAAAGCCTGCTTATAGCGCAGGGGTATAGAGACTTAGAAATCCCTTCAACTCCACAGTCTTCTCAGTGTGCATCTACCCTCCTTCCTGACATTCCTCCCTTAGCCAGGAGGCTACAGCACTCAAAGTCATTGACCAGGCCCTTAGCTCATAGCCTGAGAAATTAAGAAACAGGAAATCGAAATGGGAAGGAAGGAAGCTGAGAAGGAGAAGGGGGAGGAAAGAAAATCTATTCAAGCCTACTATGTAGGGCAAGAACAACAAAATACACAGGACAATATAGACTCTCTACCCACACCTGAGACAACAGAAGGAAATATCAACTGGTCTCAAGCCCAAATAGCATTCCTGGAGGAGCTTAAGAAAAATTTAAAAGACCAAATCAGGGATGCAGTGACCAACTTGGAAAAAATTAGTGAAGTAATTGGAGAAAATACCTCCCTAAAAAAGGACCTTCGAAGACTAACTGAAGAACATAATTGGCTAAAAATTAGATTCAGTCCAATTGAAACTCAGAACTCTATGATGCAGCAAAAGTCAATCAAACAAAACAAGACTATCGAAAAATTGGAAAAAAATGTAAAATATCTCACTGGAAAAACAACTGACCTAGAGAACAGATTCAGGAGAGACAACTTAAGAATTATTGGTCTACCAGAAAGCCATGATGAAAAAAGCAGCCTAGACAACATTCTCCAAGAGCTTGTCAAAGAAAACTGTTCTGAGGTCCTGGAATCAGAAGATAAAATAGTTATCAATAAAATTCACCGAACTCCTCCTGAAAGAGATCCCAAATTGATATATCCAAGAAATATAGTAGCGAAATTCCAGAATTACAAGATTAAAGAAAAAATTCTATAAGCAGCCAAAAAGAAATCATTCAAATATCGAGGAACTACAGTTAGGATCACACAGGACCTAGCAGCTTCTACATTAAAAGAGCGGAGGGACTGGAATTTTATATTTCTTAGGACAAGAGAGCTGGGACTACAACCAAGGATTAATTACTCTGCAAAACTGAACATAATCTTTCAGGCAAGGAGATGGTCGTTTAATGAAGTAAGGGACTTCCAGTCTTTCCTGATGAAAAAGCTAGATGTCAATGAAAAATTTGATCTCAAATTACAAGACTCAAGAAAGACATAAGAAAGGGAAACAAGGGAAACACAGACTCACACATACATACATGCATACACACACTCACACAAACAGTACTCTGGGAGCAGAGCGCAGGCCCCCATGAGCCATGGTTTTTGCCACAGGGCGGCCAAGCCAGCAGCCGGCTGGAGGGACCCCAGAACACCAGCAGCTGTGGTGATTGCAGAACTATCAGCACAGATATGCCTTGGACAAAGTGAGAGGTTAGTGACCTATGGACTTTGGGACCAGTATTTGGGAAAAGTGTGGGCTCCCTCCCCTGGGGGCGAAAAGCTGCTGAAGAAACGCAGCACAGAAGCCATTTTGCAGCATCAGTGGCGGCTCTATCTCTGCAAACTGTAGGGAGATCCAGCAATCAGTCTCGGGTTTAATCACTCTTGCTTTAAACTGCTTAGATCTGGATTGTGGTCTGGGGGGTGGGTGGTGATCCAGCTTGCCAGAGGGTGTGGAGGCTTTATAGAGCCCACCCAACTTGTGGAAGGTGTGAAGACCCCACATTTGGGACATAAGCTCTCCTGTATGGTGGCAGAGTCCTACTCTAGCAATAAGCCCAATAATCAGGTAATTAAGTGGCAACATGACTAGGCAAAAGAAACAAAATAAACAGAAAAATTCAGCATTGGACTCCTATTTTAGGGGCAAAGAGGATCAAAGCATGGAGGAGGACTGTGAGGTCAGAACTCCTGCACCAAAAGCCCCAAATGAAAATTCAAGCTGGCTACAGGCCATAGAGTACCTTAAGAAGCAGATAAGAGAACTGGGGGAAAAATTGGGAGGATAAATGATAAAGATGCAGGAAATGTATGAAATGAGAGTCAACAGCCTGACTGAGGAAAATAACACCTTAAAAATAGACTAACTCAAATGGCAAAAGAGGCTCAAAAAGGCAATGAGGTGAAGAATGCCTTAAAAAGCCGAATTTGCCAGATGGAGAAAGAATCTCAAAAGCTCATTGAGGAGATTCATTGGAACAAATGGAAGCTAGTTACTTTATGAGAAATTAAGATACTATTAAACAGATCCAAACAAATGAAAGAATAGAAGGCAATGTGAAATATCTCATGGGAAAAACCACTGACCTGGAAAATAGGTCCAGGAGAGATAATTTAAAAATTATTGGACTACCTGAAAGCCATGATCAAAGAGAGAACCTAGAAATCATCCTTAAAGAAATTCTCAAGGAGAATTGCCCTGATGTTTTAGACCCAGAAGGGGAAATAGAGGTTGAAAGAATCCACCGATCACCTCCTGAAAAAGATCCTAAAAAGAAAACACCTAGGAATATTATAGCCAGGTTCCAGAATCCCCAGATCAAGGAGAAAATACTACAAGCAGCTGGGAAGAAACAATTTCAATATTGTGGAAACACAATCAGAATAGCACAGGACCTGGCAGCTTCTACACTGAGGGATCAAAGGGCATGGAATATGATATTCCAGAGGGCAAAAGAACTGAGAAAGAACCCAAGGGTCACCTACCCAGCAAAACTGAGTATATTGTTTAAGGGGAAAATATGGCCATTCAGTGGAATAGAGGACTTTCAAGCATTCTTGAGGAAAAAACCAGAGCTGAATAGAAAACTTGACATTCAGACACAAGAAATGTGAGATGCTTGAGAAGGTAATCAAGGAAAAGAAATCAAAAGGAACTTATCAACGTTGAACTATTTACATTCCTACATGGAAAAACAATAACTGTGTCTGATGAAATCTTTCTTAATATGAAAATAATTGAAGAAGGGTATATGGGCATATGTTTACAGGTATACATGGATAGAGGGCACAGGTTGAATTTGGTGGGAAGTGATGATTCTTAAGGTGTGAAGTTAAGAGGTGAGGGAGGAAAGTGGCAAGAGGAGATGGAGAGAGACAGGGTAGGGTTAACTATCTCATGTAGAAGAGGCAAGGGGAAGTAGTTGCAGGAGAGGGGAAGAACAGGAAGGCAAAAAGGCAAAACAACATTCTCACTGAAGTTGGCTCAAGGAATCACATACATACTAAATGGGATATCTCACCCTGCAGGAGAGTAGGATAAAGGGTGATGAGAGGGGGGATGATGGAGGGGAGGGAATTCTGGGGAGAGGGGAGGTTGGAAGTACCTACTATCAAAGAGGGACAGAATCAAAGACCATGTGGGAGGAGAGATGGGTGGGAGGGAAATATAAGCCGTCTTTTACAATATATCTACTATGGTAATGTTTTGCAAAACTATACATGTACAACATATACTGAATTCCTTATCTTCTCAGAGGGAGTGGGTGACAAGGGAGCAAGGGAATGGATCTGAAAATCAAAGTTTTATAATTAAATGTTTCGTAAGATGTCCAGTCATTGGGGCTCAGAGATTTACCTTGCCCTAATGGCAAAGTTGAAGGAGGTATGGGAGATGATATGGGAGAGAGCAGATTGGATGAGGGGATATCTAGTAGGGCTGCTATTTTGGGGTGGTGGGTAGGTAAAAATTGGGGAGAAAAATTGTAACTCAAAATCTGGTGGAAATGAATGATGTAAAGCAGAAGTTAATAAAGTATTTGTTCAATAAAAAAAAGAAATTTACTCTCATTGGTTTGGAGTCAAACGGGGAGTAACTTATTCTGGTAAATATAAAAATTTATTGTGTCCTATAGTTAATCAAAGGGTAAGCAGCGGTTGAAAAGGAGGAGACTAAAGGGCAGGATTATAGGTGAGGGAAATAGTAGTAAGGGGAAAGGGTAGGTTTAGAAGGGAGTTCACTGGGTGGGAACACTGAGGGAGGGGTGGTTAAAAGGGGAAACTTCAAGGAGGGGAAGGAAGAAGGAAGAAACAAAAACATAAACAAGGGAGGGAATAGGATGCAGGGGAAAAGACAGATGGTCATCATTACTGTGAATGTGAATGGGATGAATTCTTCCATAAAACAGAAGTGGATAACAGAATGGATTAAAAATCATTATTCTACAATATGCTGTCTACAAGAAACGCATCTGAAAAAAAGGGATACCCACTGTTAAAGGTAAAAGGTTGGAGTAGAATTTATTATGAATCAGCTAAACTAAAAAAAGCAGGGGTAGCAATACTTATCTCTGATAAAGCAAGAGCAAAAAAATAGATCTAATTAAAAGAAATAAAGAAGGAAACTATATCCTGCTAAAAGGCACCATCGAGAATGAAGCAATATCATTACTTAATAATATTTGCACCAAGTGGTATAGCATTCAGATTCCTAGAGGAGAAGTTAAAGTAATTAGAGAAAGAAGTAGATAGCAAAACTATACTAGTGGGGGACCTTAATCACCCCCTTTTTGAGCTTGATAAATCTAACCTCAAAATAAACAAGAAAGAAGTTAAGGAGGTGAATAGAATCTTAGAGAGTCTGGATATGAGGGCTCTCTGGAGAAAACTGAATGGGGATAAAAAGGAATTTAATTTCTTCTCAGCAGTGCATAGTCCATACTCAAAAATAGACCATGTACTAGGGCATAAAAACCTCAAAATCCAGTGCAGAAAGGCAGAAATATTAAGTGCATCATTCTCAGATCATGATGCAATAAAAATTATGTGCAATAAAGGGCCAGGGAAAGATTGATTAAAAACTAATTGGAAATTAAACAATTTAATCCTAAAGAATGGATGGCTCAAACAAGAAATTGTAGAAACAATCAATAATTTCATTCAAGAGAATGATAATAATGAGACAACATACCAAAATTTGTGGGATGCACTAAAGGCAGTTCTTAGGGGAAGTTTTATATCCCCGAGTGCATACTTAATTAAAGCAGAGAGAAGGGAGGTCAATGAATTGGACGTGCAATTGAAAAAGCTAGAAAAATAACAAATTGAATATCCCCAATATAGTACTAAATTAGAAATATTGAAAACCAAAAGAGAGATTAATAAAATTGAAATTAAGAAAACTATTGAGGCAATACTTCCTTTTCAGGGTTGGTGGGGCTTGAGACGGCAGCACCAAGAAGGCCTCAGGCACCCTGAGAGAGTATAAGGTAGTTGGGCGCTACCTGCCCACTCCCAAGAGCCCAGTGCTGCCGCTTTATCACATGCGGATCTTTGCTCCTAATCATGTTGTGGCCAAGTCCCGGTTCCGGTACTTCGTGTGCCAGCTGAAGAAGATGAAAAAGTCTTCTGGAGAGATGGTGTACTGTGGCCACATCTTTGAAAATCTCCTCTTAGAATGAGGAATTTTGGCATCTGGCTGTGTTATGATTCCGGGAGTGGGACCCACAAAATGTACAGGAAGTACGGGGACCTGACCACTGCTGGTGCTGTCACTCAGTGCTACCAAGATATGGGAGCCCATCACCGTGCCCAGGCCCACTCTATCCAGATCATGAAAGTGGAAGAAATTCCTGCCAGCAAATGCCACCGGCCCACAGTCAAGAAGTTTCACGATTCCAAAATCAAGTTCCCTCTGCCCCACAGAGTTCTGTGTCGCCAGCACAAGCCACGCTTTACTACCAAGAGGCCCAACACATTCTTCTAAGCTTAGAGACAATGACACACCTATTTGATTTAAATAAATTTCTCAATTGGAAAAAAAGAAAACTATTGAATTAATAAATAAAACTAATAGCTGGTTTTATGAAAAAATCAATAAAAATGATAGACACTTAGTCAATATGATAAAAAAAGAAAGAAGATAACCAAATTATGAGTATCAAAAATGAAAAGGGTGAATCTACCTCCAATGAAGAGGAAATAAAAAAAATAATGAGGAATTATTTTTCCCAATTGTATGCACAAAAATATGACAATCTTAGTGAAATGGATGAATATTTACAAAATTACAAGTTGCCCAGATTAACTGAAGAGGAAGTGAATTACTTAACCCCATCTCAGAAAAAGAAATCAAACAAGCCATCAATGAACTCCCTAGGAAAAAATCTCCAGGGCCAGATGGGTTTACTAGTGAATTCTATCAAACATTAAAAGAACAATAGATTCCAATACTATACAAACTGTTTGGGAAAATTAGTGAAGATGGAGTCCTACCAAATTCTTTCTAGGATGCAAATATGGTACTGATTCCTAAATCAAGAAGTGATAAAACAGAGAAAGAAAATTATAGACCAATTTCCCTCATGAATTTAGATGCAAAAAATTTAAATAAAATATTAGCCAAAAGACTCCAACAACTTATCACAAAAATAATAAACTCTGATCAGGTAGGATTCATTCCAGGAATGAAAGGATGGGTTAATATTAGGAAAACCATCAGTATAATTAAGCATATCAACAATAAAACTAGCAGAAACCACATGATTATCTCAATAGATGCAGAAAAGGCTTTTGACAAAGTACAACATCCATTCCTATTAAAAACACTAGAAAGTATAGGAATAAATGGAGCCTTCCTTAAAATAGTTGATAGCATCTATTAAAACCATCAGCAAGTATTATATGCAATGGGGATAAACTAGAAGCTTTTCCAATAAGATCAGGAGTGAAACAAAGGTGTCCACTATCACCCCTCTTATTCAATCTGGTACTAGAAACACTAGCAGTAGCAATTAGAGAAGAAAAAGAAATCAAAGGAATCAAATTAGGCAAAGGAGAGACCAAGACTCTTTGCTGATAATATGATGGTATACTTAGAGAATCCTATAGAATCAAGCAAAAAACTACTTGAGACAATAAATAAATTTGGCAAAGTTGCAGGATATAAAATAAACCCGCATAAATCCTCGGCATTCCTGTACGTCTTTAATGAAACTCAACAGCAAGAGATAGAAAGCGAAATCCCATTTAAAGTCACTGTAGACATTATAAAATATTTGGGAATCTACCTGCCAAAACAAACCCAGAATCTATATGATCACAACTACAAAACACTTCTCAAACAAATAAAGTCAGATCTAAATAACTGGAAAAATATCAATTGCCCCTGGCTGGGTCAAGCTAATATAATAAAAATGACAACTTTACCCAAACTAAACTATATATTTAGTGCCATACCAATCAATTTACCAAAAAAACTACTTTTTAGAATTAGACAAAATAAAAACAAAATTTATTTGGAAAAGCAAACAGTCTAGAATATCAAGGGAATTAATGAAAAGAAATGGTAGGGAAGGTGGACTAGCTATGCCAGATTTTAATCTGTATTATACAGCAGCAGTCATCAAAACTGCTTGTTACTGGCAGAGGTGTAGAGTAGTGGATCAGTGCAATAGATTGGGCTCAGGATACCGAGGAGCAGTTAATGAATATAGTAATCTATTGTTCGATAAACACAAAGACCCCAGTTTTGGGGATAAGAATGCACTATTTGATAAAAGCTGCTGGGAAAACTGGAATACAGTATGGCAGAAACTGGGCATAGATCATTATCTAACACCATATACAAAAATCATGTCTAAATGGGTGCATGATCTAGGTATAAAGGATGTCTTTCATTCTTGAATATTATTCACAAAACCCTTATTGTAGAAATAAGTAAAACCTCCATTTACATGTATGAAAGATTTCTATGTTTTTATATAAATGACTCATAAACATGTTTTAAATAACTAGACATAAGGATATGTATTTGCTGATGCTCTCTCACTCAATTATTTTGTTGGTATTGATAGGCTTTGAGATTTGAATCATAATTTGACATCCTCCCATACTCCAGGCATATTTCACATCAGTTGTTCAATCCCTTCAGAACTATTTATTACCAAAAAACTTCTCTATAAATATTTGGTCCACTCTGTCTATTTTTCCTCAACTTCATTATCTTTAGATTCCTTACACAAAATACTCTATTTCCTGCCTTTTCTGTAATTTTTAAAATTCATTTTATGCTTAAATAAAAAGTGAAAAGAAAGTCTCATCTACATAGCAAAATACGAGAAGATTCAATAAAAAAATTAGTGTGCATTTAAAGAAAAGTGAAATAGGGGGCGGAGCCAAGATGGTGGAGTAAAACCAAGAATTTGCTTGAGCTCCCAATCCAAACACCTCCAATACCTGTAAAAAATGACTCCAAACAAATTTTAGAGCAACAGAACCAACAAAATGACAGAAAGAAACAAATCTTCTGTTGAAGGCAGCCTGGGAGCCCAAAAGGAAGGGTCTATTGCATTAGGCTGAAAGTCAAGCCCAGTCCCACATGAACCATGACAGCTCAGACTAGCTTCCTGGACCAGCCAGACTTCAGGAGAGTGAATCAACAGAAAATGTGGTGGTTCCCAGACTTCTTAACCAATAAACTCCAAAGAGAAAGTAAAAGGTCAGTGGGGAACTCTGTTGGAAGTGGGTGAGAGAAGAGCATGGGCAGCAGAGGTGGCAGCAGCACAGCAGGTGTGGCTGCTACCATGTGACTGGCTCTAGGAGCTCCTGACTGCAGATTGTAGGAGGATGAAGTGACTGTTCAGAGGGTAATAACTCTTTTTTTGACCTGCTTGGATCTGTGTCTCAGTCTTGTGTGGTGCTCCTAGGTTGAGGAAGGCCAGCATGCCAGAGCTTGTGGTATCTGTAGAGAGGGCACCCTTTTCATAGCTCTGACAACAGCTGCTCAAAAACTCTGAAATTTGGGGCACATCTCTTTTCACTCTGGAAGCAGAGTGGTAACCATGGCAAAGAGCTCAAAAATCAAGTAATTGACTAGCAAAATGAGCAAGCAGAGGAAGTGCAATCAGACAATAGAAACTTTTGGGGGGGGGATAAAGAAGATCAAAACATGGAGCCAAAAGAAGACAACGAAGTTAAAACTCCTGCATCAAAAGCCTCCAAAAATATGAATTGGTCACAGGCAATGGAGGAGCTCAAGAAGGATTTTGAAACTCAAGTAAGAGAAGTGGAGAAAAAAATAGTAAGAGAAATGAGAATGATGCAAGAAAATCATGAAAAGAAGTCAACAGGCTGCTAAAGGAGACCCAAAACATACTGAAGAAAATAACACCTTAAAAATAGTCTAACTTAATTGGCAAAAAAGGCCCAAAAAGTCAATGAGGAAAAGAATGTGCTAAAAATATGACTTTGCTAGATGGAAAATGAATTTCAAAAACTCACTGAAGAGAACAATTCCTTCAAAATTAGACTGGAGGAAATGGAAGCTAATGACTTTATGAGAAATAAAGATATTATAAAACAGATCCAAACAAATGAAAAATATAAGGCAATGTGAAATATCCCATGGGGGAAAAAAAAACACTGACCTGGAAAATAGAAGCAGGAAAGAGAAGTTAAAAATTATTGGACTACTTGAAAGCCATGATGAAAAGAAAAAGATCCTAGAAATCATTTTTCAAGAAATTCTCAAGGAAAATTGCCTGATATTCTAGAAACAGAGGGCAAAATAGAAACTAAAAGAATTCACATATCTAATCTTGAAAAAAAAAGATCCTAAAAATGAAACTCCTAGGAATATCCTAACCAAATTTCAGAGTCCACAGTTAAAGAAGAAAATATTACAAGCAGTCAAGAAGACACAATTTGAGTATTGTGAAAACACAAACAGGATAACACTAGAACTAGCAGCTTCTACATTAAGGGATTAAAGGGCTTTGAATACGTTATTCTGGAGGTCAAAGGAGCTAGGATTAAAACCAAGAATCACCTACCCAGCAAAACTGAGTAAAATACTTCAAGGGAAAACATGGACATTCAATGAAATAGAGTACTTTCAAGCATTCTTGATGAAAAATCTAGAACTGAACAGAAATTTTGACTTTCAAATACAAGAAACAAGAGAAGAATGAGAAGGTAAACAGGAAAAAGAAATCATATGGAACTTACTAAAGTTGAACTATTTATATTCCTCCATGGAAAAATGATTTTTGTAACTCATGATACTTTTCTCAGTATTAGTATAATTGGGAATATATACATATATATGTATACATGCATATATATATATGTATAGGAGGGTATAGGTGAGTGTAAATATGTGTCTTTGTATGTGTGTAAATGTATATATAGGCAGAGGACACAGGATGAGTTCATTATGAAGGGATTACATCTAAAATAATTTTTATTAAAATAAAAATTAAATTATATAAAAGTTAAGCAGTGAGAGAGGAATATATTGGGAGAAGGAGAAAGGGAGAGATAGAATAGTATATATTATCTCAGAAAAAAAAGAGGCAAGAGAAAACTGTTGCCATAGAGTGGAAAAGCAGGAAGATGAAAGGGAGTGAGTCAACCTTACTGTCATTGAATTTGTCTTAAAGAGGGAATAAGATACACACTCGATTAGGTATCTTACCCTACAGGAAAGTAAGGGAAAGGTTATAAGAGGGGGGATGATAAAAGGTGGGGGCAGATTGGGAGAGAGGGTAGTTAGAAGCAAACATTTTTTAAAAAGAACAGGGTCAAAGGTGAAAATAGGATTAGTATTGGGTGGGATGGGATGGAGGGAAATATAGTTATTCTTTCACAATATAAATACTATGGAAATGTTTTGTGCAACTACACATGTACAGCCTATATTGAATTGCTTATCTTCCCAGTGAGGGTGGGTGAGGAGGAAAGGAGGGGAAGAATCTGGAAATCAATGTTTTGAAAGCAAATTTAAAAAAAAAAAACATTTTTATATGCAACTGGGAAATCAGTTATATAGATACTGGGATAGAGAAATCCATCTTTCCCTACAAGAAAGTCAGAAGATGTAGGGGAGACGATATAAGAGAGAACACATTGGGGGAAGGGTTTTCAGTAGGCTCACTATCTTGGGGTGGGCCATAGGGGAGAAACAGGGAGAAAAATTGTAATTCAAAATCTTGTGGATATGGATATTTAAAACTAAAAATAAAGAAATAAATTTTTAAAAATGAGAAAAGAAAACCTAAATTGTAAATACTACACATCATTTTCAAAACAATCCAGCTTTTCTTGGCTTCCTTCTTAGTTTTTTTTTTATTCTCTGCTGTGCACTTTTTACTCTGTTACTTTTTTCTCTATTCCCCCACTCCCTGCCATAAAGATGTCAACACTTAAATATGGATATATGTGTGTGTATATATAGATATCTATAAACATACACATATACACTCATACACATATATGTAAGACTGTACCATGCATATTTTCACTTCTCATATCTTTTGTTGAAGGTGGATAGCATCTTCATTCATAGGTCCAAGTCTTACCAAGTCTTACTTTTTCTAAATTAATCAGCTTATTATTTCCTTCACCACAGCAGTATTCCAACACAATCACATCCTCTCTTAGAGATTGTCTATGAAAGCAGTTTTTTTCCCTAATTTTCTTCATTCCTTCTATTCTTGAATACATTTGTTTATTGAAACAAGAAATTCTTTAATTTAGAATAATTGAAATGATCGATTTTATACTTCAACAATTCTCTCAACTTCTAATATAGTTTAAGATCTGATACTGTTGAACCTCCTTCCTTTACATTTTTTTCCCATAAGTTCTTTGAATTTCCTGACATTTTGTGCTTCCCAGTGAACTTTGTTATTATCTTTCTAATTCAGTTATTTCTTTCTTAGTAATTTAATTGGGATGACCTCAAATAAATAGATTAGTTAGGTAAAATTGTCATTTTGAAAGTTATATTAGCTTTACCTGCCCATGAACAATAAATATTACTCCAGTTATCTAAATCTGACTTTATTTGTATAAAAATGTTTTATATTTTTGTTGATATAGTTCCTGTGTCTGTTTCGGCAGTATTATTCTCAGGTATTTTATACTGTCTAGTTATTTTAAATGGTCTAAAACAACATTGAATAATATTGGTGAAACATAATATAGTTTCCCTATTTTTCTCTTTTAATTGAATCCATTTTAGTTTTTACTTTGTCTAAAATCATTTTTACTATCCCTGATTTTTTTACATAATAAATTCTACTCCAACTCTTTATTTTTTATTTTTGTATATCTATCATTTTCATTGTGTTTCCTGAATGTAACATGTTGTTTAATTTACCAATTGGGCATTCTTACTAGCTTTCCTTCACACCTGGAATAATGTTCTTCCTCCTCAACTCTGTCTCAAGGCTTCCTTCAAGTACCAGCTTAAATCACATCTTCTACAGTAAGCCTTTCCCAAATTCTATGAATTCTATTGCTTTCTCTCTTTTGATTATTTCCTCTGCATGTGTGTGATAAACATGCTATAATAGCTGAGCTAGATAAATCTCAGCTACTATAGCTTTATTGTAGGTTTTGTTACATGTTTTTTTCCCTCATTCCATTGTGATCCCCTCAAGGGAAGGAATTGTCTTTTGTATTTGTGTCCCTATTACTTAACACAGTGCCTGACACATAGTTTTATTTTCATTTTCACCCTTGAATGGATTTGAGATTACTTTGCTTAATGGGTTATCTAGTAAAGCTTTTCTTTTTTGACCCTTTTTTCATACAGTACCTATATCTGCCTTATGAGACAGTTCTGCTAATTGTATCCATTATCCTTCTTCTTAACATTTTACAGTTAAGTTTATAATTTAATATGATATTATCTTCAATAATCATCCATCTCCATTTGGCAAGTAAGTCAAATGTTTGATGACTGAAATACTTTCTGGGGGTATTTTGGCTTTCTTATGTTGATTAACTGATGCTGGCATAAGTTCTGGATGAAATTATTGTAATTGGTGTTGATATCATTTTTATTGTCCATGCCTATTTTTATTTTTTATGAGCTATTCAAATAATTTATGGTTTGGATATTTTAATTATATGTGATATTTTATTATTATTCTTTATTTTTATTATATATTTTCTCATTTATACTGAGTTAATGTTTTGACTGAACAGAACAGAGACACACCCCATCTAAACAGTAAGTCTTTTCTTTGATGTTGTTAGTTATTAAGTTAAATGACATTTATCATTATCCAGGCACCATACCAACTGCTAGAAATACATAAAAAATGATAAAAAACTTTTTGTTAAAGAGCTTACATTTTAACAGAGGACACAATGCATAGAATGAAGTTTAAAAAGGGAAGGTGAGGAGACTGATATCCAACTTGGTATAGGAAGTTCAGAATGCTATCTGGGGAGGAATGAGACATGGCTATTGTGGGTTCTCTCTTTAAATCGAAGTATGGGGAGGAATCATCAATATATAATTAGTTTATTAGTGGTATTATTTGTTGACCACTTTGAACATAATTTACTAATTTGATATACCTGGTTTTGTTTAATTCCCAAATAAAATCTCACCTTCTACAGGAAGCCTTTATCAATCCCTCTTAATTCCAATGCCTTCTCTCTAATTATCTCATATTTATTATATACATTACATTTGTATATGCATACATATATATATATATACATATATATATATATATACACATACACACATATATACATACATATATGTGTGCGTGTATTGTCTCCTCCATAGACTGATAATGCCTTGAGGGCAGTGATTGTCCTTTGCTTCTGCTTGTATCCCAGGCACCTAGCACAGTGCCTAACACCTAATGAAAGTTGAGATAACATTTATTGATTATTGAGCAACATTTTTAATATTCTAAAAAACATTTTATCATGGAATGAAGGTGACCTTTGTTCTTGAGAACGCTTCCATCAAATCAGAAGTTCTGGCAGATTATAACATTTTGCAAAGGCTGCAAGACTGGTCCTGAAAAAACCTGCTTTGAGTGGTATTACCATAGGGTGCATATTCGCTTTTGCAATGATGATGGTAGAATGTAGGAAAGGCGGCAGAGTGTGCTAATAATCATAGTTTTTAGATTGTTAACAAAATTTATTTTGAATGGTGGTCCACAATTATGAGATCATTATATATTTACCAAAGAGTGAACAGTGCTGGAGGGCCTGAATTGTATTAATCTTTATATTCTTTCTATTAAAATAAAGAATCCACCAATCACCTCCTGAAAAAAGATCTCAAAAAGCTAACTCCTAGGAACATTGTAGCCACATCCCAGAGTTCCCAGGTGAAGTAGAAAATATTGCAAGCAACCAGAAAGAAGTAATTCCATTATTGTGGAAATGCACTCAAGATAAGACAAGATCTAGCAGCTTCTACATTAAAGGATCAGAGGGCTTGGAATATGATATTCTGAAGGTCTGAGGATCTAGGATTAAAACCAAGAATCACCTACCAAGCAAAACTAAGTATAATACCTCAGGGGAAAAAAGGAACATTAAATGAAACAGAGGACTTTCAATCATTCTTGATGAAAAGAAGAGAGCTGAACAGAAAATTTCACTTTCAAATACAAGAATCAAGAGAAGCATGTAAGGGCAAACAGAGAAATTACAAGGGACTTATTAAAGTTGAACTTTTTACATTCCTATATGAAAAGATGACATTTTTAACTCATGAGACTTTCCTCACTATTAGGGAAATTGAAGGGAGTATATATATATATACACATACACACACATATATACACATGTGTATGTGTATGTATATATAGACAGAGGGCACAAGGTGAATTGAATATGAAGGGATTATATCTAAAAAATAAAATTAAGGGGTGAGAGAGGAAGATATTAGCAGAGAGGGAAATTTAGAATAGGTTAAATTATCTCATATAAAAGAGGCAAGAAAAAAACATTTTCATGGATTTGAAGAGGGTGGAGGTGAAAGGAAATGAGTCAACCTTACTCTCATTGGATTTGGCTTTATGTGGAAATAACATAAATATTCTATTGGATATGTTACCATACAGGAAAGTAGGAGGTAAGGAGATATTGGGGAGATGATAGAAGGGAGGTTAGATTGTGGGAGGGGGTAGTTAGAAGGAAACACTTTTGAAAACGTCAAAGTATAAAATAGAATAAGTTGGGGGTGGGATAGGATGAATGGAAATATAGTTAATCTTTTACAATATGACTATTATAGAAATATTTTGCATAACTACAATGTATAACCTATATTGAATTGCTTACTTTCTCAATGGAGGGTAGGTGGGTGGGGAGGGATGAAGGAAGAGAATGTGAAACTTAACATTTTAAAAAACAAATATAAAATTTGTTTTTACATGCAATGGGGTAATAAGATATACAGGCAATGGGGTATAGAAATCCATTTTGCCCTATAAGAAAGTAAGGGGGAAGAGTAGAAGAGGAAAGGTGGTGATAGAAGGGAGGTCAGACTAAGGGAAGGAGTAATCAGAATGCATGTCATCTTGGGATTAGGGGTAGGGGAGAAATGGGGAGAAAATTTGGTACTGAAAATCTTGTGGAAATTAATGTTGAAAACTAAAAATAAATTAATTTTAAAAAAGAAGTTGTATATAAATGGCTTTCTGGAGAGGGTAGTATTTTGGCTGGGGCTTAGACAAAACCAGAGGGGTCAGATAAATTAGTAAATGATGGAAAATGTGAGCAACAAATAATGCGAGAAATAATGAATCTAAATTCAACTAAAATGCCCCTTTCAGTGACCAGGAAAAAATGGATATGTTCATTTTATGATATGGTTCAAATATATAAGAATTAATCCATGGAAAATTTGGCTATCATGTATGGTAGTACTAATAATAAGTTTTTGTTTTATTTTGTATTGCAAATGCAAGATTTTCAGGAAAAAACACCTTATGTTTCAACATTCGTTGCTGAGAATAATGTGGTAGAGAAAATCCATGCAAATGCTAGGAAGCATGAAGATGGGAATATTCTCCCACACACACACATATTAAAGTAGTTTTCAGAAAAAGAAAAATGGAAAAAGACAAAAATGTGTAGATTACACAAAAGACAAGTCTCTAATTAAAATTTAAGTAAACATTGATTTAATAACTATAATCTAAAATTATGAACTTTAAAAGAGACACCAAATAGCAAATATATCTTCTGATTATAACCAGGCATATGCAAAAATATAGTAATTTTCTTGATCTTGATCTTTAACCACATAATGAACTAACCCTAAATGACCAAAATAGGTGAAGAAAGATTAATTATAATGTACAGCCAAATTTGGAGATGTATGCTGTAAGTAAAAATGCACTTTCTATGCATTTCTTAAAAAAAAACATACAATAACAATGTTAATCAGTTAGGCACACATTGCAAAATACAACAATTCTTGCTTTAAGAGAACTTATCATGAGATCAAATTCACACACATACACATATGGATACATGCATGCATGCATGCATACATACATAAATTTTCTATATATTGAAAGTTTCAGTTCAGGTTCATCTGGTATACTCCAAATGCACACACACACACACACACACACACACACACACACATGACATGATATAGTGTGTATGTGCAGATTTATATGATCCTAGTTGTGCTAGTTATACTCCATATGACCTTAGGCAAGTCATGTAAAGGGACCTCAGTTTCTACATGAGTAAATTGATGTGATGTACTAGTTGGATTCTTAATCTGGAGTCCACTAAATTTTTAAAAATGATATTTTTTCAATATAATTGATTAATTTTATAATTCTAATTACTTTATTTTATGCATTAACAAAATTCTGAAAAGGGCATCTCTAACATTCCAAGAAAGTCCATCACAAAAAACCATTCAGAATCCTTGGACTAGGGGTGGCTAGGTGGGGCAGTGAATAGAGCACTGGCCTTGGAGTCAGAAAGACCTGAGTTCAAATCTGACCCTGGTCACTTAACACTTACTAGCCATGTGATCTTGGGCAAGTCACTTAACCCCAACTGCCCAGCCTTCCCCCCTCCAAAAAAAAAAAAATCCCTGAACTAAATGTTCTTTAAGGCTGTCCCATAAAGAGGAAAGATTGTGTGATTACATGGGGAAGAATTGGTGTCAAATCCTGCTTCAGATATTGACTTGTGTGGCCCTTAACTAATAATTCAACTTCTCGAAAATTTGAATTTCCTATGTTAAGATGGGCACAATAATAGACCATATCTCACAGGTTTGTTACGTGGATCAAATAAGATAGTATAAAAAATATGTTTGCAAACAATAAAGTCCAGGCAAATTTTCCCTATCATTATCCCATCCCATCCCATATTATTCTCAAAATTCACAAATTAATTGATAATTAATTATAAAAAACAATGTTAATATTATAAAGATGGAAATTAGCATATATATACTCAAATATATATGAAACCAAAGCTATTCAATTTCCTTAGGCTTCTCTTTTCACTATTTTTGTCCTCTCTCTTTTTCATCCCATCAGACCAATATAAAATAGAAGAGACCAGAGATGGCTTTGCTTGATCTAATTCACACCTCCACAAGCTGGTTGATCTGCTATGAGGTGACAGTCTTTTAGGATCTGCAGCCTAGCCCCAGCTGGTAGGAACTATACTAATTTTTTTGAATCTCATTCTTTTCTCGTCTTGGGGTCAGGGGAAGAAAACAACATTAGTTGAGGAAAATAATCAAATGGCCCAAGGACAGTTGCAGGGGTTTGTAAGGAACTGGCCCTCCTTGGTGGTCATAGTGAATGATACATACACAGAACATATGTTAATGATATGTAAATTACATTGACATTCCCCAAGCTCTCTCTGTCTGTGCTCTACTGGATTCATTTTACCCCAGTTTACTGCAAAAGGTTTTCATGACACTGCTGTACTGTGAGATATTGGAAGGAGAAATTGCAGTTTTTTCATTATTATGTGTTTCCTGCAGGTGGACTCTTTCTGGAATCCTACTATATTTAAGCATTTGCACTTTGAAAACATAGAGAAATAATTTACAGTAGCATTCTTGAGTACATGCTCATTTATTATAAAATACAGCCCAACACATGCTGTGGTAATGGGTAAATCTCTATACTGCCTCATTATAAAGTAGAACTAAAATAAACCTGTCTTTGACAAAAATATTGCTTCATCCAAATGTATGTGAGTTTGTTTTAATGACTGAATAATACACATTTCTCCCGTTCAGCATAATGAACTTTTTTACACAAACTCTTCATAGTGGTTATCTGTTGCTTATGAAATGCTAAACTATTTCACAAAAGCCCCAGAGTCATAAATACTGCTCAGGGGGGATCTTTATCTTTATATAGTGATTGTAACATCTCCTACTGAGCCAGAAGAACAGTACAGAATCCTCATTGCTCTCCTGGGTGATACTCAATGGATGTTTCTCTATGTATACTTTATATATATATATATATATATATATATATATATATATATATGCATATATACATATATATTATATAGAGATACAATTCAAGCTGAAATTCATAATTAAAAGTTTTAGAGTCACCATAATATCTTCAAATTGAAAAGTAAAAAACAAGTAAAGGATGAAAAGGTAAACATTTTCACCAAGTACTATACAGTCTACTAAATCAGATATTCCAAAATTTGTCTTATGAGGATAGTAGATTTTTGAGCTACAAGAGGCATTAGAAGTCACCTAGTATAATCCCTTCATTTTAAAGATAACGAAACTAAAGTTCAGAAAAATACTAATCCAGGTCTGTGATATTCTTTATCCTGTCTAAATATCTTTGCACTGACTGTTGGTTTTCTGTGCTAGAATCACTTCTTCCTCACATCTGTCTCCTAGAATTTCTAGCTCCCTTCAAAATTTAGACAAGCAGCCACCTTCTCCATAAATGCCTCTCCTGATACCCTAATTGTCAGGGTCCACACTCCAAATTACTTGTTTATTTGTTTTCTACGTAATTTCTTTTTAGAAAGGAAATGTGCATATCAGTGTTACATCTGAAAATTAAGGTAAACCGAGAAGCAACGGTCTGATCACAATCAATGTATTAGTTAGGTTAGAAGTAACCAATAAATTGGTCAGTTAGATGATGAAGTGGTTAGAGTGCTACCCTAAAGTCAGGAATATGTCTTTCTAACTGTCCTCAGACCCTTACTAGCTGGTTGACCCTGGGCAGGTCATGTTTCCTGGTTTTCCTCAGGTCCTCATCTGTAAAATGAGCTGAAGAAGGAAATGGCAAACACTTCTCTATCTCTGCCAAAAAAAAAAAAAAAAAAACCAAACCCAAATGGGGTAATAAAGAATTGGACATGGCAACAACAAGAAAACAATATTTTGGGTCTGTGGTTTCTCCATAATAAAAGACCCTAAGAGAATGATTGCTAGTCTTCATACAGTTTGGGGAGGTACAGAGTTGGAAAGGTGGGGAAGACAATGTGATTGGTTGTAGGATAGAGAGTGTTGTAAGGATGAAGGGAACATGATTGGTTATATCAAAGAAAGCAAGCTGTCACCAGATAGGGGTAGTAACTAACGCTCTCTGACAATTAAAGAATGTTCATTGTTTTATGGGACAAAAATCTCATCTTATAGGGGTGGCTAGGTGATACAGTGAATAGAGCACCAGACCTGAAGTCAGGAGGATCTGAGTTCAAATCTGGCCTCAGACACTTAACACAGAAACTAACCTTGTGACCTTGGGCAAGTGACTCAACCCCAATTGCTCTCCAAAAAGAAAAAAAATATCACCTTATAATCTTTACTAAGGTATCAAAACTACCAGATTTGCTGTCTCCTTGGAAGAGCAAAGGTTCCAGAAGGCCTAGCTAGAATTCTCCTCCCTAGCACATAATTGCTGAATGCTCATATTCAAATCATGTAAATTCTAAATTAAAAATCAGTAACACAGCGACTATACTCTAATGAAGAAACTAAAAAAGGGGCTGCACTATAGCTTTTTCATGAGAATTTGAGTATCAGCCCTTCAAATTCTTAGAGAAAGTATTAAAGGTACACTCTTTTTTGATTTTCCATCCTATATTCTTTTCCCAGATAGGAGATTGGCAAGATCTAGAGGGACTTGTTCAAGTTCATCTCATCCAAAAGGATGAGGATTCAGTATCTTTCAAAGTACTACCCACCACTGTGACACTTCAATCTCCTTGAAATTAGAAATAGTTTTTATTCTTTGTATTTGTATACCTAGGATAGTACCTGACACAGTAGGTGCTTTAAATTGTTTATTTATTTGAAAGTTTAGCCCTAGCCCATGCCTCTTTATAACTTCTACTCCTCACTTCTCTGACCCTGGGAACTTTTCCCCCTGGTTTTGGCATTATGGGTAGGCCTAATTAAAGGCATGGAAATTGACTGCTTACCAGATAAAGCTCCAATATATCCCCTTCTACATTTAATAAAATATTTGATGAAAACAATATTGAAAATTAATCATACATTTAGTGCCATAGTTATGACCAAAGCATGATAAAATTCACTACTAGGAACTATAGAGATTTCTTCTAGAAGTCTCTTTTTTTCTAACAGTAGGTCATTCAACAGATTCCTGATGTATGCTGTTGGCAAATTAATCTCTCAAAAATAAAGGAGTGATAACTACTACTCTGTAGAATTTTGACCAAAATGGAAGAGTTGATTGTTGATTTGAAAGTAATGATACTATATTCCACATAATAGGTGTTTAATAAATATTTTCAGAATTAAAATGGCCACATAATATTAGATGCTTGTATAAATAAAGGTGATAAGAAATGTACTGTAGCCTTAACATTAAAAGTAAGAAAAAGTATTAATGATACCAGGTGCACTGGCTTTGAAATTAAATACTTCTCAAGATGTATGAGAACCTCTAAAGGTAACATTCTAACTATCTGAATAAATTCAGAAAGACTTTTAGGAAAATTAGTGCTTAAATCTATGAAAGAAGGGGGAAGAATCTAAATTGCCTGGGGTTTTCAAAGGTGGTCATTTTCATAATGTCTTTGATATTCATAATGTCATTGATATTCCCAATTGTTTTATGGGCATTTGCTCCAACTTGATTTGAAGTGCAAGGTAAAGGTAAAGAGAACTCTTAGTCTTATGGACATTAGATTTATGTTAGTCCATGTTTTGTTTTGTTTTTTAACGTCCCTTAAAGTCTTAGTTTGTGGCCTCTGGTCAGTATGAGTCAATGATTTATGCAAATGCTAGCACTGGGAATACAGTCATCTATTGCATTAATATAATCACAGAATCTCGGAGTTAAAAGGATCCTTCTAGTAATCCATACTTGAAAAAGAATCCTCTTTACAGAATATCAAATGAGAAATAAGATAGGATAATGGAATGGATTTTGGATTTGGAGTCAGATGACTTAAATTCAAATTCTAGCTCTGGTACATGTAACCTTTATGATTGTTATCAAGTCACTTAATTTACATGTCATCAGTTTTCTCATCTATAAAGTGAATGAGTTTAGCAAGATAACCTCTATAGTTTACTTGAGTTACGCTGGGATCATCTAGTACTTTCTCAAACACTTCTAGTGAGGAAGAAATCTCTCACAACAGTGAATTCTAATTTTGTTTATATATTCTTCCTTGGAAATATTTCTTTACATCAAGCTGAAATTTGTCTTTGCATTATCAGTCAATTGATAAGCATTTATTAAAGCTATGATCTGGGAATACAAATTCAAGCTAAAAATAAGATAGCAGGCAAGAAGGCACATTACTAATGAGAAATATGGAGAGATGACCAACCTGGATGTCATCGTTATTTTTATATTTTTTCTTTTTTTTTGGAAGGCAACTGGGGTTAAGTGACTTGCCCAAAGTCACATGGCTAGTAATTGTGTCAAGTGTCTGAGGCTGGATTTGAACTCAGGTCCTCCTGACTCCAGGGCCAGTACTCTATTCACTACTCCACCTAGCTCCCCCATGATGTTATCTTTAAATGGAAGGATAGGAAGGAAACATCTATTCAAAGGAGAAAGATGAGAGATATAAGGTCCTATGGAAATATAAATTCTGGGGTTTTGGTGATCTTTCAGATTGAAAATGTTTCTGTATCTTAATGAACTCTTAATGAAGAATTAAGTTTAGATATCTTAATATAGTCTTAATGAAGTCTATTTTTCTTATTTGTAGATTCTGAGGCCAAGCAGAAGTTCATTCTGCTTAATAGTTCTTCAAATACCTTAAGACAGCTATCATGATGACCATACTAAATCATTTACTTGGGTTTAAACATCCTCAGTTCCTTTGACTGGTTTTCCTGGGGTACAATCTCAAGGCCTTGGACCACCCTGACCACTCTTTATTTGAAATTCTCTAAACTATAAATTTCATTCCTCAAACGTGGTATTCAGAGCTGAATGCAATATTAGATTTAGTCGGTTTACCACAATGAAATAGTTCTCTCCACTCTGTGGTGCTAAAAATCACACCTCTCTTAATACAGTTCAAGATTGAGTTAATATTGTGGGCTATCACAATATATTCACTTTTAGTTTCTACTGAGAATAAATTCCAACTTAATCCCTCAGACCTTTTTTCCCCAGATTAACTGATCTCCAGTTACCACCTCTCCATTTTTTTAACCTTAAAACTTATTTTTAGGACCCAGATATAAAGACTATTTTTATACACAGTAACTTTCATCTTAGATTCAATTCAATATACTAGTGGATTAAAATATTTAGGATCCCAACTCTGTCATCCTATGTATTACCTATACATCTCTGTATGTTGTCTATAAAATTTTGTCTATAAAACTCATGAATATGCCATTTTTACCAAACAGTGGGTAGCCCAGGTCCCTGGGGTGTTATATTAGAATAGCAGTTCTCAAGGAGTAGGTCTGAGAACCTTTGAGTGGATCTGGGACATGAAAACTTTTCTCATAATAATAGTAAGATATTATAATTTATAACATGGTAAACCACTGATGGATAAAACCCCAATAAAATCTCTTTCGATTCTTTGATTGTTTTTAAGAGTGTAAATGAGTCCTGAGCCAAAAACATTTGAGGAAACACTATAATAATGTGAACTTCCTCTGCCTGCCTCTTTTCTGACCTTCCCCTTTCCCTTTTTATAATGAAATATTCTGTCCTGTCCTTAATATGCCATTTTGTCTCACTATACTGTTAATCTGTCATTTTAAAAGTACTTAACACATATATTGTTACCACATTGAAACTAACATTTACTTAGTGTATGAGGGATCTTTATTATTACTTTTAAGTAAGTCACTACTAAAAGGTACTTTATCATTCTCTCAGACTTAGCATTCTTGATGTTTTTATCCATTATCCATTAAGATACATAAAGCCATCCTTGTCTTTTGTAATATAGATTTCATATTTTGTTTGTCCTCCCTTTCACTGTTACAGTGACTCAGGTTCATTTCTTTCACACACATATGCATATATCTGATTATAAGACAAACAATGATAGTAATCCAAAAAATTACATTATTATTCTAAATCGCAGTCATTACTTTACAAAGTGGAATTCATATTGCTTTGATTTTTTATTTTCTGCCTTACACATTTTATAAGCATTTTCAGGTAACAATACTTAAATCATGTTACCAGTATCCAACTTGGTTTCTACACAATTTTTTTAAAATGCAGAAACCATTCTATCTTTTTTTTTTTTAAAGCAATTGGGGTTAAGTAACTTGCTCAAGGTTAAACGGCTAGTTATTTTTATGTGTGGGTGCTAAGTAACTGAGGCTGGAACTGATCCTGGGTCCTCCCGACTCTGGGGCTGGTGTTCTTACTCACTGCGCCACCTAGCTGCCCCAGAAACCATTCTATCTTTACTAAAGTTAAAAAAATAAGATTTATTTTTAAATGCAAGAAATTTAGGGCTTATTTTAAAAAACGATCCAGGCTCTTTTTTTTCCCATCCAGCCATCGTGGTGGAAGCTTGGCTGCCATCCCATCATCATGTCCTCTCATAAAACATTTAGAATCAGGAGGTTCCTGGCCAAGAAACAGAAGCAGAATTGTCCTTTCCCTCAATGGATTCTAATGAAAACTGGTAATAAGATCAGGTACAATTCAAAAAGAAGACACTGGAGAAGGACCAAGCTCAGATTATAAAGAATGGCCAATGCAATGAAAGACATTCAGCACCAAGACCGTCTCCCCCGCCCCCCTTTACCATGGCATCCTTCAATTCATCAATCCATTCATCCATCACTCAGTCACCTCATTGTCCCCAATAAGAAGAAAATGCCCCTATTGCCCTCCATTTGAGAAACCATCTGCCAAGATGCAGACCAAAAAAAATGCCCCAACAAACAGTTGAAATTGTCTAAAGATGGAAACACAGACTAAATGCTTTCTATAACCATCTGCTGGTGCTATGAATAGGCAAGATACCATATATCTAAAGACCTAGGCTTTCCGAATGGATATTCTATAAATTAGAGACATAGGTCATCAGCAATAACATGATTAAGGAATTTATGGTTATATTTTTATTATACCCTATATCAAGATTTTAAAAATTAAAAATGTTTTTTCACCTTATAGGTTGCCTGATAGTACAAAAGCAAGAATATTTACTTATATGAATCAAAAGGAATCCCTCACATTGGCAGCAATTGCTTTCTATTTGATCACAGAATCTTAGAATATTAAGAATTGAAATTATTTCAATTATTCAATAAATTATTTCAACCGATAATTTAATCAGGAATTCTTTCTTCATTTGGAAATAAATGGACCTGGTGACTGAATTAGTTGGTATTGTGATAGTAAGGAGAATTGAAAGACCCAAACAATTCTCAAAAGAATATTTTGTATTTGAATTTATGTACATATTGGATATGCTTTAGTAGACTGACTCTCCTTCCACATTTTATTTGTTTTGTATTATTTTTAACATTATTTGTCTACTATTGTTTCTTGGATTCAGATATTGTTATAGAAATACTATTCATTTTAGGGTGAGGGGAAGATGTTGCAAAATTGTTGAAGCTATCATTTAATTCTGTTAGTCTCTTTGCTAATTTCCTATAATTTTCTAAATGAACTCTCAGGTCTTCACAAATTGGGACAGTTTTACCCTCTGTTTGCTGACATTACAGTATCAGTTTCTTTCTCACGTTTTCTTGTTATTGGTAACATTTCTAAAAATATAGGTAAATAATAGCAAGGGAAGAAAGCATCATTTCTCATTGTATTTATGGTGAATGCCTCTAGTATATCCCCATTGCATATGTTGCTTCCTTTTGGTTTTTATATATCATTTAGCATAGATATTTTTTTAAAGTTCCCTTATGCTGATACTTAGTAGAATAGGTTTTAGCATAAATGTGTATTTTCTCAAAGTCTCTTTTCTGTATTTGTAGAAATTGCTTTAATATACTTAATTATGGGGGCGGCTAGGTGGCGCAGTGAGTAGAGCATTGGCCCTGGAGTCAGAAGGACCTGAGTTCGGATCCGGCCTCAGACACTTAATGCACACACAAACAAAAACCTAGCCATGTGACCTTGGGCAAGTTACTTAACCCCAATTGCCCTCCAAAAAGCAAAAAAAAAAAAAAATATATATATATATACTTAATTATGTTAATTGTTTTAATGTGATATCATCCCTTTTATTCTTGGCATAAATGTTATGATATTAATGAATGCCTTATTGTATAAGTTGTTATAGTCTTTTTGACAGGATTAAAAAAAGAAAACTGAATCAATAACCCCTAAAACTCGTCTTTAGCTCTCCTTAGATTTCCCTTTCCTTGTTTCAGGTATCAGTACTATATTTGTCACATTAAAAAAAGAAATAGGTAGAGTTCTTGCTTTATCATTTTTAAAGAATAGTATTCATAGTATTAGTGTTCAGTGTTCTTTTAATTTTTGATGTACAGCTGCAAATCTCTAAGGATCATTTCCCCCCTTTATTAGTTCTTTTACAACTAGCTCTATTTCCTATTTTAAACTGTTCATAATTTCTACTTGGTTTTATTTATTTAATTCTTTTACATTTTGAAAATAACCCTCTTTCTTTTCTGCTCCCTGTTTTATTTGTATATAAATGTGCATAATAAGTTCTGAACATTCTTTTTATTTCTTATGATTTTGTAAATTTAACCTTGTTTAATTATTATTTTGTTGATTGGACTTTTTTATAAGCTTCATTAAATCTATATCAATTCAGTTAATCTTTTATTAATCCAGATTTACTTTGTTTATAATTTCTAGTGTTTTCTTCCAGTGTATCTATTTCTGCTCTAATTTTCAAAATTCCCTCTTTTGTGAATTTTGAGACTTTTTTATTTGATGACATAGTAATTTAAAATATGCATTAATCAAGCCTATACTTTTAGATTTTTCTAATATATATTGATTGTGAATATAATTTTTCCTTTGAGTACTGGTTTAGTATGTTGCTTCTTAATGCATTATTATTTTTCAGTTATTATTTTTCTATGATACTCTTTGACACACTTGACATTTTTATTTAGTAATTATCTTTAGGTCTATGCCTTTTTATCTTGCTTCCAGAAATGATTTATTATTCTCTTTGCATTATGCTTTATAAACTCTGTATTTAATATTTGTGATTTTCTACATTATTATTTTTTTACAAATTATTTATGCCTTATTATGTGATCAATTTTCTTAAATTTTTTTTGGGGGGGTGGGTGGGAGTACAATTTCGGTTAAGCGTCTTGCCCAAGGTTGCACAGCTAATAAATGTTAAGGGTCTGAAGCCAGATTTGAACTCAGGTCCTCCTGATTCCAGGGCCAGTGCTCTATTCACTGTGCCACTTGGCCTCCCCTGTGATCAATTTTATAAACATTCAATGTATTGATTAATACTTTAGTGTTCCCTTTTGTAAGGTGACACATTTTTTTAGTTTTTATTCAGAAATTGGCTGAATCCTACCTAATTTTGCCTTTTATCTTTTTTTCTTGTTTGATTTGCTCAGTTTGGAAAGAGGAAAACAAAAGTCATTTACCATTATTGTATTACTTTTTATGTCATTTAAAATTATTTAATTTTTTTCTTCATAAATTTTGATTCTATGCTATTTGGATATTATAATTTTAATATTGATAATTTAACATATTGGCTATGATTTCTCTCAACATGGTGCGATTTTTAAAATCTCTCTCTTTTTAATTTGTTGGGCATGATAGCATGATTAGAACATCTCTTATTACATTGATGAATAGTAATTTTTTTTTAGTCCCTGATTTTTATTATTGGTAGGTTTCTGGATCTTAGATATTAATTATCATAACAGATTTAATTTCATCTGCCATTATTTCAGTTAATTAGATCATTTAATTCCTTCACATTTAAAGTTATCACAATAAGGTTGATACTTTCCTCTTTGTTAGTCTCTGGTATTCTCTCCTGCAAGAAGGTTTTTTTCCCCTTCCTCTTTCAAATAACTATTTTATTCTTATATTTAGTTTTGCTCAATATACATTTTGTTATTCAGTTGATTCAATCCTATCTGACTCTTTCTGATCCCCTTTGGGGTTTTCTTGGCAAAGATACTGGAGTAGCTTGCCATTTCCTTGTCTAGCTCATTTTATAGATGAGGAACTAAGAGAAATAGGTGTAAATGACTTAAACAGGGTCACTCAACTAAATGTCTGGGGCCAGGTTTGAACTCAGGAAGATGAGTCTTCCTGACACCTGGCTTGGCACTATCCACTGTATCACGCAGCAACCTTATTCTCAGAGACTCTCTTCCTTCATTGTCATTCTTATTCCTCCCACTTTTCAGCCCTTAAACTAGTTGTGAAATTTTACTTTACTCATTATTTTGTTTTTATTCCTTCCTTTACTTTAGTTAATTATTCCCATATTTACCCTCACTATTTCTCCTCTCTCCAATAAATCATTAATTCAGATGAGACCCTCTGTTCCCCTACAATTAATTTGAATCAGTTTGGTTCAGTTTTAACTCTTGATCTCACCATGATAATTTTCTTTCCAATCTGCCACATTATAACCTCTCTGGTTCCATGCACTATAACCCTCTGGATACTTACTGATTGTCCAAGGAAGTTCACCTTTTTCTGAGCCAGGATGTTGTCAGTGGAGTAAAAAATTCCCATTGCATAATATATTCCTCCCCTACATGAGAATGCTTCTAAGTGGGACCTCCCCAACTTCACTGCACTGTCATCTCCTCTTTGCTTCCCCATTTCAGTCTCTCCCTTTCCCAACTCATGCCTTCTGCTGTAATACCTCTTTTTACCATAAGGCAGCAAGAGTTATTTTCCCTTTGATGTTAATCCAGGAACTTGATTAAGGGACATGACACATTTCCATCTATTATGCACCCCACCTCACTTTATTTTTTATACACCACCTCATTCTGTAATTTACTCATATAATATACATTGATTCAACTATAATAATTGTTGTGGGGCTTTGTTTGAATTGTATGAAATTTGTTCCTTCATGTCTGATTCTTCAATTTTATTCAAATTTCATTTTAAAGTTTATCCTCATGTAATTTTAGGGGGGGAAATTTCTTAAGGATGACTTATAAATAAATTCTATATGGCTTTTAGTCCTTTCTGTGGTTTCTGTTATGTACAAACTATTTTCAGATTTTCTATCCTTTCTATTTTAAAATCTTAATCCTGATCACTTGCTGAGTGTATTATTTGACACTCAAATTATTAAATTAAATTACTATTTGTCCTAGAGTTGAAAGAATAAGCTTTAAACCAACCCCTGTGGATTCTTTGGATTCATGCTTTGTTTTCAGTATTCAAAATTTCTGAGCAGTTATCGTATATCATTTTTTATAATTAAAATATTCAGGTTCTTTGGCTTGTCAAGTTTTCCTGGGAGATTTGTTTTCTTTAATTTTCTTTATGTTTCTTGCCTTTAATATCAATGTATTTTTTCGTATATACAAATTGTGTATCATATAACATTTTTTTCATATCTACTTTCAGATTCAGTATATAATTATTCTCAGATTATTATGATACTTATTACTTCTAAATTCCTAAATTATTATTTAAATTTCTAAATTATTTAAATATATATCAGAAATGATTCTTATAATTTACTGGGGGATTTTGTTAGTTTGGAGAGACTTGACACTGTGGATTCAAGTTCTGACATTTCACTAATTATTTGTTGCGAGGTCTTACATTCTGATTATTTGTTCCCATCTATTTTCTCTTAATATTCTAAAGAGGACTTAAAGATAGGACTCTAAATATTCTGGATCATCTTGCTCTGCTGACATGCTCTTTTAGGCATCAACCTATAGGATTTTATATTTCTTTAGGCTTTGATTCATGTTATAATCCATGCTTATTTAAAAAAATTTGCAACCTCATGTGTCATGGTAATATCATTCCTTTAAATTTTATGTAGGCATACCTTACTGACATAATGTGTATGGTACTGCAAGTCACATGAATATTTTGTTTCCCAATGCATCTAAAAGCTGTATTTACACAATGCTGTAGCCTATTAACCAAAGAGTTTTGTCTAAAAAAAAGTATACATGCCTTAATTAAAAACTTTATTGCTAAAAAAAATACTATCCCTCATCTGAGCCATCAGTGAATCATAGTCTTTTGCTGATGATGTTTGCCTTGTTGTTGATGGTTGCTGACTGATCAGGGTGGTGGTTCTGAAGGCTGATGTAACTGTGGCAATTTCTTAAAATATGACAAAAAAATTGTCACATATATTGATTCTACATTTCACTTGAACACTTAGAGGTCATTATATCATTATTAATCATTATTATGGTATGATATTATCATAATATCGTTGTTAATTGCTCTAGTTTCAGTATTGTTGTGTCTAAGGGAATATTGAAGACTGAGGAGAGGAAGGGAAATGAGCAATGGCCGGTGCCATGACATTTATCGATTATATTTGCCATTTTATATGAATGCAGTTCATGACACCTCCAAAATAATTACAATAGTAATAGCAAAAATCACTGATCACAGGTCACCACAGCATATAATAATGATGATTATGATGAAGATCATGATGGTGGTGGTTGTGATGGTGAAAAAAGTTTGAAATATTGTGAGAATGAACAAAATGAGATGCAGAGATACAATTTGAGCACATCTTATCTAAAAAATGGCACCCATAGACTTGCTTGACACAGGGTTTTTGTATTCAATTTGTAAAAATACATAATTTCTATGAAGTGCAATAGAATGAAGACCAAAGCAATATATGCCTGTATATCCTCTGTTGTTTAATCTCCTTATACTCTGTGTGTATGTGTGTGTGTGTGTGTGTGTGTGTGTGTGTGTGTGTGTTGCAATAAGAATTAAATGACTTGCCCAGGGTCACTCAGCTAGTAAGTGTCAATTATCTGAGGTCAGATTTGATTTCTGTTCCTAATGACTCTAGGAGCAGTGATCCATCCACTGTACCACCTAGCTGACCCCTTATCCTCTAATTTTTAAATTAATTTTCTTCTTATTTAGGTGGTTGGTATTAGTTTTTTTTTCCCCTAATATTCATTTGTTCTTCACTTTCTGACTTGTCCTTTAATTATATGTTTACACTCAGCCTGGTCCTCACAGTTGCTTCAGTGCACTCCCAATTTGGGGGAATTTACCTTTCAATGAATGGCCACTGAGTCTGCCATAAAGTATTCAGAAGAATACAAAACTGGGCCAAGCTGAGTTGTAGGCCTCTTTCTTTTCATGAAATGGGTAAGGCTGCATACTGGGTACTACCCTAATTATTGCCATTATTTAATTCTTTGACTGCCCTGAGTCAGTGTTTGAGATATTTTCAGGAATGTAGGAAAGGTGAGATAGGGCAGCTGTACAACACAGTGGACAGAGCACCAGACCTGGAGTCAGGAAGACTCCTCTTCCTTAGTTCAAATCTGGTTTCAGATACGTACTAATTCTGTGACCCTAGACAAGTCCCACAACCATGTTTGTCTGTTTCCTTACTAGTAAAAATGATCTGGAGGGTGGAGACAAGATAGCAGAGTAGAAATAGCACTTCCAAGGCACTCCAGCCTACACCACTTCGAAACCATGTAAAAGGTGGACTCTGAACAACCTCTGGAGCTCCAGCACACACAGAATGACACAGAGAACCTAAACTCCTGTTGAGGACAACCCGGCAGCCCGGCAGCCTGGGAGGGAACAGCCAACACAGCAGGATGGGAACCGGCAGCGTAGCACTCTGGGAGCTGAGCCCAGGCCCGCCTGCGTCGATGTTTTAGCCCCAGGGCAGACAGGCCAGCAGCTGGCTAGAGGGACCCCAGAATACCAGCAGCTGTGGCAATTCCAGAATTATCAACACAGGCATGCCTAGGACAAAGTAAGAGGTTACTGCTCTATGGACTTTGGGACCAGTATTTGGGGAATGGGTCAGCTTCTTCCCCTGGGGGTGAGAAGCAGCTAAGGAGACAGGGGACAGATGCCATTTTGCAGCTTCAGTTGCAGCTTCAGCTCCTAGCCCTTGAACTGTTAGGAAGATCCAACAATCAGTCTTGGGGGGTAATTGCTCTTGCTTTAACCTACCTGGATCTGGATGGCAATCTGGGGTGGAGGTCTTGGGATGGGTATCCAGCTTTACAGAGCATGTGGAGGCTTCACAGAGGCTATCCAACTAATACCTCTGGAAGTTGTGAAGACCACAGAAGCTCCCCTGTCTGGCGGCAGAGTCCTACTGTGGCAACAAGCCCAAAAGTCAAGTAATTAAGTGGCAACATGCCTAGGCAAAGGAAACAAAATAAACAGAAAAATTCAACATTAGACTCCTATTTTGGGGGCAAAGAGGATTGAAGCATGGAACAGGAGGAGGACTATGAGGACAGAAATCCTGCAACAAAAGACCCAAATGAAAATATGACCTGGATACAACCCATAGAGGACCTTAAGAAGGGTTTTAAAAACCAAATAAGAGAAGTGGAGGAAAAAGTGGGAAGAGAAATGAGAAGGATGCAGGAAAAGTATGAAATGAAATTCAACAGCCTGAATGAGGAAAATAACAGACTAAATCAAATGGCAAAGGAGGCTCAAAAGGGCAATGAGGAGAAGAATGCCTTAAAAAGCCGAATTTGCCAGAGGGAAAAAGAATCTCAAAAGCTCACTGAGGAGATTCATTCCTTCAGAGTTAGACTGGAGCAAATGGAAGCTAGTGACTTTATGAGAAATCAAGATGCTGTTAAACAGATCCAAACAAATGAAAGGATAGAAGGCAATGTGAAATATCTCATGGGAAAACCACTGACCTGGAAAATAGATCCAGGAGAGATAATTTAAAAATTATTGGATTACCTGAAAGCCATGATCAAAGAAAGAACCTAGAAACTGTCCTTCAAGAAAATCTCCAGGAAAATTGCCCTGATGTTTTAGAACCAGAGGGGGAAATAGAGGTTGAAATAATCCACAGATCACCTCCTGAAAAAGATCCCAAAAAGAAAACTCCCAGGAATATTATGGCCAGGTTCCAGAATTCCCAGATCAAGGAGAAAATACAAGCAGCCAGGAAGAAACAATTTCAATATTGTGGAAATACAATCAGAATAGCACAGGACCTGGCAGCTTCTACACTGAGGGATCAAAGGGCATGGGATATGATATTCCAGAGGTCAAAAGAGCTGGGATTAAAACCAAAAATCACCTACCCAGCAAAACTGAATATCTTGTTTCAGGGGAAAATATGGTCATTCAGTGGAATAGAGGACTTGCAAGCATTCTTGAGGAAAAAAAACAGAGTTGAATAGAAAATTTGACATCCAGACACAAGAAGCAAGGGATGTTTGAGAATGTAATCAGGGAAAAGAAATCAAAAGGAACTTATCAAAGTTGAACTATTTACATTCCTCTATGGAAAAACAATAACTGTGACTGATGAAACATTTCTCAGTATGTAAATAATTGAAGAAGGGTATATGGTCATATGAATACATATGTGAATGTGTGTATATATGTTTACAGGTATACATGGATAGAGGGCACAGGTTGAATTTGTTGGGAAGGGATGATACTTAAGGGGTGAAGTTAAGAGGTGAGAGAGGAATGTGGCAAGAGGAGATGGGGAGAGACAGGGTGGGGTAAACTATCTCATGTAGAAGAGGCAAGGGCAAGTGTTTGCAGGGGAGGGGAAGAACAGGAAGGCAAAAAGGCAAAACCATATTCTCATTGAATTTGGCTCAGGGAGAGAATGATATACATACTAAACGGGATATCTCACTCAGCAGGATAGTAGGGGGGAGGGTGATGAGAGGGGGGATGATGGAGGGGAGGGCATTCTGGGGGGAGGGGAAGTTAGAAGTACACACTTTCAAAGAGGGCAGGATCAAAGTAGGGAATGGCCCAGGTGGGGGGTGAGATGGGGGAAGGGAAATATAAATACTCTTTTATAATATATCTACTGTGGTATTTTTTTGCATAGCTATACATGTACAACACATGCTGAATTGCTTATCTTCCCAGAGGGAGTGGGTGGCAAGGGAGGAAGGGAATGGATCTGAAATTTGAAATTTAAAATTATATGTTTCAAATATATATAAATACTACTATTAATACTATTTGGCATGAAATGGGGAGATAAGATGTGCAGGCATAGGGGCACAGAGATTCACCCAGCCCTAATGGTAAAGTTGAAGGGGGTATGGGAGAAGATATGGGAGAGAGCAGATTAGATGAGGTGATATCTTGTGGGAATGCTAGTCTGGGGTGGTGGGTAGGGGAAAAATGGGGAAAATTATAACTCAAAATATGGTCAAAATGAATGATGTAAATCAGAAGTTAATGAAGCATTTGTTTAATTATAAAAAATGAGCTGGAGTAGTAAATAGCAATCTACTCCAATATCTTCACCAGGAAAACCCAAACGGAAACATGAAGGTTTGGAAGTAACTGAAAAACAACTGAATTATTAACAACAGGAGATGTGGATGTGGATATTCTAGGCAAAATATATCTTATATCTATATCCTTATCTAATCTATCTATCTGTCTATCAATTTATCTATATCCTTAGAGTTTGAAACCCAGGGGCCACCCTTTCTCTACATACAGCTACAGGACCTGTTATTTATATATACAACAAAATACTTGAGGTGTGGGAAAAGGAGATTAAAAGTGTTCATATCAAAGTTACAGCAAGAGGTAAATTTATGAGTGGATCTCAGAGCACGAGATGGTGATGGGTTGATATGTACATCCTTTTAGGGCATGGAAGAGTTGGAGTTGGTATTCTTGTCTAATAGGTGAACACATTTCGGATTAACATTCTCTTTTTTTAAATTAATATACCTGTCACCTTATTGGACTTCTTGCTTTGTTAGCCTATGAAAATATCTACAATTGCTCTACTTCTCTTGTAATTCCTCTTTTGGGAGAATTGAGAAATTTTCCTATCTTTAATGTCAATATATTTTTCTAATATACAGACCATGTATCATATAACATTATTGCCTTTTATATATCTTCTTCTAGATTCAATGTATAATACTTCCCAACTTAATAGCTTTTAATAAATGTTTATTGATTGACTGACTTTTTAGGGTTTCATTTTGTTTTTGATAATGAATGAGACTGGATAAGATGTCTGGATCTTGTTGAAGTGGATAGAGTGCTGGTCCTGCTGTCAGTAAGGCTTGAGTTAAAATCAAACTTTGAGCACTTACCACACATAAAATTATATTACTTGGGAAAGTAATTTGGCCTCTGTTTCCCTCAGTTTTCTCATCCTATAATGGGGATAATAACAACAATTTCTTAGGATGGGTTTGTTGAGGATCAGATAAGATAACATTCATAAATTATTTAGTACTGTGTTTGGAATGAAGTAGGTGGTACATGAATACTTATTCCCTTCCCCTTCATCTGGCCTGGAATGCTCCATAAACCCTGTAAAGTTTTTGATATTTTTTTGTTTAATCTCACCTAAATCCTCCCCCAACACACACACAACCCCCCCCCCCAAACACCAAAAAAAAAAAAAAAAAAAAAAAAATTCTTTTGCTCCAGACAGCTCTTCAAGGCAGTAGGTGGCAGCACAGAGAAAGATATAATTTCTTTCATTTTCTGAGGTCTATTCTTAGCCTCCTTTCCTGGTTCAAAGCATGATCCTTTCACTTGTAGATCATAGCTTTAGTCAAATCCTCATTTCTGCCCCATAAACAGTAAGTAAGCAATGTGCTTACTACTTGTCTAAAATTCTTAAAAATCACAAAAATATTCTTGGCTCAAGGTTCTCTAGCCTTCAATTCCAAAATCCTCCTAATGCTTGTATGCAAATTTCATGTAAGTTGTAAAAGGATACTGTGGTCACCATTACCACAGGGAAGTCTGTTGTTAATGTCTTCTACTTTGTTAGTGTTTTTTTCTCCCCAAACATATCAATCTCATATTTATCTTTGTCATTGTACTTTTAAATGAGAAAAAAGTGCTAAAATCTGAATATGGCACCCCATTACACATAGCTGCTAGCTATAATGTAGGGTAGAAAATGTAGCTAAAATGTAGGGTAGTGGGAGGATAGATGCCAACCTTTATCAGACCCAATCAGGCCTTCAGATGTGCCACTGCCCAAATTGTTCTCAGATATATACGTTAAAATAGGAGACAAGAGAGTTGTAAAATGTAAAGCTCATCTGAATCACTTAGATCAACGGAATTTTTATTATCTTCAGAGATCTATCAAACCATATCTTTGCATTAATCATATTAATTATTAGCCATATATCGCTGATTAGCTATGTAGTTAAGTTAATTACAGGAAATTAGTTTTAGAATTTTACTGTAAATAAAAAGAGATAAAATTTTCTCTCTTACATATCTTGAATATGTATTTTCTTAGAATTATTTGATTAGAGAAAGAAAATTTCACATATGAATACACATATGAGTGTATGGATTCACATACATTTTAAAAAGGATGAATATAATACATATCATACTATCTACATGTACTTCAGTACTACAACCCAATCTTTATTCTCTGGCTTCACACATTTCCTCATTCCATTCTTTTGCTTGGCTCCAATTTTTCTGGTAATACTTTTATAATATTGTTTGCTTTTGGTATGTTCTGTGGTGGAACTTTAATGCTTCTAGCCATTGATGGTTTCTGATATCAAATAGGGTTATTTTCTCTAATCATACTGAGAAATCTATGACTCAGATTTTCATGTGCCTTATGTTTAAATTTTATTTTATTTATGTGAAATATCTAGGACTTTCAGTTGCTTCCAGTCAAATCTCCAAATGTATTCTTCTGAAGGTGACAAGTATGCTAAGGTGTTGGGATGAGTTGCCATGTGAAACAATTTGCTCACTCAATTCTTAATCTTTACTTCCAGTCTAGCCTGAGAAGCTTATTCTCAAAGAAAGGATTAAAAAAAAATAGATAGTCCAAGATAATGAAAGATCAAAAGTGGTTAATTTTCCATATAATTATAAATATATATATATATATACATATATATATATAATGCATGTATCTACATATATATGTGGATATATAATATCCCTTCTGTATATGTGTATATATGCATATACATATATGTATATGTGTGAGTAAATGTGTATGTATCTACACACATATAAACTAAAGTGGCATAGCAAAGATTTTAATTGGGGCCCACTGATTGCAAATCTATCCCTCTCTTTGTATCACATTGCTTTCCTATGATAAGCAAGAGTTTAAATTGAGAAATTAAGTCCATGACAGTGTGACACTCAAAATATACATTTCACTTTAAAAAATAGAATAAAAGGGGTGGCTAGGTGGCGCAGTGAGTAGAGCGTCGGCCCTGGAGTCAGAAGGATCTGAGTTCGGATCCGACCTCAGACACTTAACGCACACACAAACAAAAACCTAGCCATGTGACCTTGGGCAAGTTACTTAACCCCAATTGCCCTCCAAAAAGAAAAACAAAACAACAACAACAACAAAAAAAAATAGAATAAAAAATACTGATCCAGAATTCCTTAAAAACATTCCATGCAGCGGAGAAAATTCTGAACCAAACTGAGGAAGATAGTATATATCAACCAAGCAAGCCACTAGCATTTTAAAATAACTTATTCATTGGGCGTGATTCTAAATTTTGTGGACACAAACGGGAAAAGTCCTCTGTGCTCAAGTGTGTTATAATCAAATGGGGAGACACAGTGTGTTTAATTAGGTATATATCTAAATAGAGATAATTCTAGGCAGGAAGACACTAATAACTGGTGGTAACAGAAGAGGACCCCTAGAGAATATTGGATTGAGCTGAGTCTTGAAAGATGCAAGGGAAACTAGGAGTCAGAGATAAAGAGGTAATTGATTGCTACCATAGAGGACTTAGTGCAAATACAGAGTTGATAGATGGAGTACCGTGTTTGAGGATCTGTAAACATGCCACTGTAGTTGGATCATAGAATGCATGTAGGGGACAAAAATGGGAATGAAATTTAGGTCCATGCAGTGTTAAGCTTCAAGGAGAGAGTTTTACATTTTGATTATGAAGGTGATGAGGAATCACTGGAGCTGGTTGAACAGGGATATGTCCTGGTCATACCAATTCTTCTAGATCTTCACCTTTGTCAGATGTTTCAAAGATATTTTGGAATGAGGGGAGACTTAATTGTAGGAATATAGTGAGACACTATAGATCATAGAACTATTGACAGAAGAGATTTAATTAGTTACAGCGTCAAAACAACAGCACAGTGCCAGGGTCATAGTAGATTCTTAATAAATGCTTGTTGACTTATTAATTGAGATGATATAAATATGAATATGGTTGCACTTAGCTTCACCTCTAGTACATACAGCTTCCTAGGCTTATTAAAGAAAAGTATCTGGTCATCAGGGTATCATGAAACGTCTGGTTTAAAGGGAGCCACAATAACTGAGAGGCTGGGATTCCATATAAATGGGACTTTTTATACTTTTGGGTATGAAGGAAGTAATGTTATAATAACTAGAGGCTACCAGAAAGTTATATCAAGAGAAACAGAAGCCAATCAGTTTTATTTTCTTTTTCCTTTTAGTCTCCTACTTTATTTTTATTTTTTAAAAAATAATCTTTTATTTAATTTTAGGTTTCAACATTCACTTCCACAAGATTTTGAGTTACATATTTTCTCCCCATCTTTCCCCTACCTCTTACACCAAGATATCAAGCCTACTGAGTAACTCTTCCCCCAATTTGCTCTCTATTATATACTCCTCCATACCCCCTAACTTTCTAGTAAGACAAGACAGATTTCTATGCCCCAGTGCCTGTATATCTTATTTCACAATTGTATGTAAAATTTTTTTAACATTTGCTTTTTAAAACTTTGATTTCCAGATTCTTTCCCTTCTTCCCTCCTCACCCAACCCCACTGGGAAGAAAAGCAATTCAATATAGGTTGTACATGTGTAGTTATACAAAATATTTCCATAGTAGTTATATTGTGAACAGTGAACTATATTTCCCTCCATCCTATCCCACTTATTCTATTTTCTCCTTTAACCTTGTCCCTTTTCCAAAAGCGTTTGCTTCTAACTGCCATCTCCTACAATTTGCCCTCCCTTCTATCATGACCCCTCTTATCCCCTACCCCCCCTACTTTCCTGTAGGGTAAGATACCCGACTAAGTGTGTATGTGATTCCCTCTTTAAGTGAAATTCAATGAGAGTAAGGTTGAATCATACTGATTCACCTTCCTGCTGTTTTGACATCATTTTAATAGTTTTTTGTTGTAGCAGTTTTTTCTTACCTCTTTTATATGAGATAATTTATCCTATTCTATTTCTCCCCTCCTCCTCCCATTATGTTCCTCTTTCACCTCTTAATTTTATTTTCACATATCATTCCTTCCTATTCAACTGATCCTGTGCCCTCTGTCTACACATGTACACACATATATACACTTACATATGTATTTATACACACATACACCCTCCCATACATACACACACACACACATATATATATGTATACATATATACATATATATTCTCTTCAACTATCCTCCTACAGAGAAAAGTCTCATGAGTTACAATGATGATTTTTCCATGTACATTTGCAAATATTTCAACTTTAGTAATTTCCTTATGATTTATTTTTCCTGTTTACCTTCTCTTGCTTCTTGTATTTGAAAATGAAATTTTCTGTTCAGTTCTGGTTTTTTTCAACAAGAATGCTTATAAGTGCTCTATTTCTTTGAATGACCATATTTTCCCCTGAAGCATTATACTCAGTTTTGCTGGATAGGTGTTTCTTGGTTTTAATCCTAGGTCCTTTGACCTCCAGAATATAATATTTCAAACCCTTTGATCCCTAATGTAGAAGTTGCTACGTCTTGTGTTATCCTGATTTTTTTTTTCACAATACTCTAATTGTTTCTTCCTGACTGTTTGTGATATTTTCTTCTTGACCTGGATAATCTGAAATTTGGCTACTATATTCCTAGAAATTTTGGGGGGGGGGATATTTTTTTTCAAGAGGAGATCAATGAATTCTTTCAATTTCTTTTTGCCCTCTGGTTCTAGAATACCAGGGCAATTTTCATTGACAATTTCTTGAAGGATGATTCCTAGGCTTTTTTATCATGGCTTTCAATTAGTGCAATAATTTTTAACTTCTCTCACCTGGATCTATTTTCCAGGCCAGTGTCTTTTCCAATGAGATATTCCCTATTGCCTTCTAATTTTTAATTTGTTTTGATCTATTTTTTAGTATCTTGATTTCTCATAAAGTCATTAGCTTCCATTTTCTCCAATCTAATTATGAAGGAATCATTCTTTTCAGTGAGTTTTTGAAATACCTTTTCTATCTGGGCAATTTGAGTTTTTTTTTTTTTTAAGCAATTGGGGTTAAGTAACTTGCTCAAGGTTACATGGCTAGTCATTATTTATGTGTGGGTGCTCATTTTCTGAGGCCGGATTTGATCTCCTGTCATCCCAACTCCGAGGCCAGCACTCTTACTCACTGCGCCACCTAGTCGCCCCTTCTAGGGAAATTGGGGTTAAGTAACTTGCCCAAGGTCACATGGCTAGGTTTTTTGTTTGTGTGGGTTAAGTGTCTGAGGCCGGATCCGAACTCAGGTCCTTCTGACTCCAGGGATGGCGCTCTACTCACTGCGCCACCTAGCCGCCCCATGCAATTTGAATTTTTTAAGGCATTCTTCTCCGCATTGTCTTTTTGGGCCTCTTATGCCAGTTGAGTGTTTTTGAACACTATTTTAAGGTGTTATTTTCTTTAGTATTTTTTGGTTCTCCTTTAGCAGGCTGTTGGCTCATTTTTCATGATTTTCTTTCATCATTCTCATTTCTCTTCCCAGTTTTTCCTGCACTTCTCTAATTTTATTTTCAAAATTTCTTCTTGAGCTCTTCCATTGCTTGTAACCAGTTCATATTTTCCTTGGAAGTTTTTTATTCTGGAGTTTTGACTTTCTTGTCTTCTTCTGGTTCCATGTTTTTTGTCTCCAAAAAAGGATGCTATGGCCTGATTGTGCTTTCTCTGCTTGCTCATCTTGCTAGCCAATTACTTGACTTTTGAGATCTTTGCCAAGGTAGAACTCTGCTGACAGAGTGGAGAGAATGGTGTCCAAATTGCTGGGAATTTTGCAAATGTTGTCAGAGATATGACGAGGGCACACTCTCTACAGACACCACAAACTCTGGCACACTGGCCACACACCCCAGGACCACCACCCAAGACTGTGACCGAGATCCACGCAGGTCAAAACAAAAGCAATTACTCTCAGAATGGTCTCTTGGTCCCCCTACAATCTGTAGGCCAAGATCTCTAGAGACAGCCATGTGGCAGCAGCTGCAGCAGCCAAGCCTCTGCCTCCTCTCACTCTGAGGGCAGAGCCAGACCAAGCTCTTCTGTCACCCAGTTTCAACAGAGTTCCCTACTAACTTTTTGCTTTCTATTTGGCATTTATGGGTTGAGAAGTCTGGAAACCACCATAGCTGCACATGAATCACTTTCCTGAAGTCTGCTCTGGCCTACCTATGATGCTGGTCAGGGCCACCCCAGGTCTTGGCTAGAGTGTCTCAGGTAGTACTGCTCATCCCCTAGCCTGGTGCAATATAGGTCCTTCTTGATGGCCTTCCAGGTTGCCTTCAGTGGGAGATTTGTTTCTCTCTTTCACTTTTTGTGTTCTGTACCTCTAAAATTTGTTTAGAGTCATATTTTACAGGTATTGGAGGTGTTTGGTGAGGGAGCTTAAGCAAGTCCCTGCTTTTATCCTGCCATCTTGGCTCCACCCCCAGCAATCAGATTCTAAGGGTAGCTTTGTCACCTTTAGGGAATATAACCCATGGGGGAAAGGGAGGGTTGGAAAACTGTGGAAGGGAAGGAGAGAAGTATGGGAAATTGTACAATTTGTCTTTTAGTGAAAGCTAACCCATATATATTTTTTATTTTTTTTTTTTACAGAGTAGAGGATGCTAAATATGTGAACATCTTGTAGATGAATATCTAATATCCTATCACAAGGCTTGAGATAGCACTTGCCTAAATAAGACAAATAATTTATTATAAATTTTAAAAATAAGAATAAATGAATCATTCCCTAGTATATTAAATAGTATCAGCCTAAAACCATGTGCTAATGTTGTTTTTTGCTTTTGTTGTTCATCCTTTTTTATACGTTTTGTTTACATTTCCTTTAAAAAATGTCACCTCATGAGAGAATTCCTTTTTTTAATTTTTTAATATATATTTTTTTGCTTTTATGGAGGGTGTAATTTAGGGCAATTGGAGTAAAGTGACTTACCCAAGGTCACATGGCTAGTTTTTTTTAAGTGTCTGAGGCTAGATTTGAACTCAGGTCCTCCTGACTCCAGGGCTGGTGCTCTATTCACTGTGCCACTTAGCCGCCCCTCATGAGGGAATTCTTGATAAGTGAATTCATCTCTTCAAGAACATTAGTTTGGTTTCAAGCAAGTCTCTCTTAAGCATGTCCAATTTCCATAAAAGCAGAACAAAAACATTACAAATTTTGTAGTTCCCTTAGGTTACTTATATCATGACATAATTATATCAACTAAATTTGCAACTTGGCTTTCATAAACATGGTTATCAATACTTTAAAAATATTCATTTATTTTAGCTTTCAATATTCATTTCCACAAGATTTTGATTTCCAAATTTTCTCCCCACCTACCTCCTCTTCTCCCGACCCCCAGCCCCAAATGGCAAACCTACTAATTACTTCTTCCCCCAGTCTTCCCTCTCTTCTATCCCTTCTCCATCCCTCCCTTCCCCCTTTCTTCTTACTTCCTTGTAGGTTAAATGTGGGTTTCTGTACCCCATTTCCTATATATCTTATTTCCTGGTTGCATGTAGAAATAATTTAACATTTGTTTTTAAATTTTGAGTTCCAGATTCTCACCTTTCTTCCCCCCTCATGCACCCCCATTGAGAAGACAAGCAATTAAATATAGGTTATACATGTGTAGGTATGGAAAACATTTCCACAATAGTCATATTGTGAAAGACTATGTTTTTCTACCTTCTATCCCAGCCACACCTATTTATTTTATTTTCTTCTTTGACCCCATCCCTTTTAAAAGTGTTTGTTTCTGACTACCCCCTCCCCCAATCTGCTTTCCCTTCTATCATTCTCCCCTCTACCTGACTACACCCTCCCCAGCACTACTTTCCTGTAAGGATAGCTATCCAATTGAGTGCATATGTTATTCTCTCCTTAAGTCAAATCTAATGAGAATAAAGTTGACTCATTCCTTTTCAGCTCCCTCCTCTTCCCCTCCACTGTAACAGTTTTCTCTCGCCTCTTTTAAGAGAGATAATTTAGCTTATTTTATCTCTCCCTTTCTCCTCCCAATATATTCATCTCACCTCTTAATTTTATTTTTATATATCATTCCTTTGTATTCAACTCACCCTGTGCCCTCTGTCTATGTATACATAGACATACATATCCATACACATGTAAACATACAAACACATTCATACACACACATATATACACATATACATACATATATGTGTACACTCACACACGAGTGCACACACACACACACACGCACACACACACATACACAAATTCCCATCAACTATCCTAATACTGAAAAAAGTCTCCTGAGTTATAAATATCATCTTTCCATGTAGGAATACACAGTCCAACTTCAATAAATTCCTTAATGATTTCTCTTTCTTCTTTACCTTTTCAGGCTTCTCTTGATTCCTGTATTTGAAAGTCAAATATTCTCTTCATCCCTGGTCTTTTCATCAAGAATGCTTGAAAGACCTCTATTTCATTGAATACCTATATTTTCCCCTGAAGTATTATACTGTTTTGCTCTGCAGGTGATTCTTGGTTTTAATCCTAGCTCCCCTGAACTGCAGAATATTGCATTCCAACATTTTCAATCCCTTAATGTATAAACTGATAAATCTTGTGTTATTCTGCTGGTGTTTCCACAATACTTGAATTGTTTCTTCATAACAGCTTTTAACATTTTCTACTTGACCTGGGAACTCTGGAATTTGACTATAATATTCATAGGAGTTTTCTTTTTGGGATCTTTTTCAAGAGATGATCCTTGTATTTTTTCAATTCCTTTTTTCACCTCTTGTTCTAAAATATCAGGGAAATTTTCCTTGATAATTTCTTTTGATCATGGCTTTCAGGTAGTCTGATAATTTTTAAATTATCTCTCCTGGATCTATTTTCCAGGTCAGTTGTTTATTCCAATAAGATATTTTACATTACCTTCTATTTATTCATTCTTTTGGATCTGTTTTATGGTATCTTGATTTCTCATCAAGTCATTGGCTTCCATTTGCTCCATTCTAATTCTGAAGGAATTAATTTCCTCAGTGAGCTTTTGAACTTCCTTTTCCACTTGGCAATTTTGCTTTGTAAGGCATTCTTCTCCTCACTAGCTTTTTGGATCTCTGTTGACATTTGAGTTAGTTTATTTTTAAGGTGTTATTTTTTCAGTAATATTTTGGGTCTCCTTTAGCAAGTTATTGACTCATTTTTCACAATTTTCTCGCATCACTCTCATTTCTCTTCCCAATTTTTCCTCTATTTCTCTTACTTGATTTTCAAAATCCTTCTTGAGCTCCTCCATGGCTTGCAATCAGTTCTTATTTTTTGGATGCTTTTGGTCCAGGAGTTTTGACTTTGTTGTCTTCTTTTGGTTCTATGTTTTGATCTTCTTTGTCACCAAAGAAAGTTTCTTTAGTTTGATTTCTCAATCTCTGTTTGCTCATTTTCCCAGTCAATTACTTGACTCTTGAGCTCTTTGTCATGGTAGAACTCTGTTTCCAGAGTTGAAAATACTGCATCCCAAATTTCTGGGGTCTTGCAGAACTCTTGTCAGAGTTAATTCTAGGCAACTGCCTCACAACTGTGACAAGGATTCCATTTTCATTGTTGCCTCAAGCTCTGCCATGCCAGCACTCCTCCCCACCCCAGGCCCACCACCCAAGACTGTGACTCATATCCAAATAGGAAAAAGCAAGAAAATCCTTCCTCAGCACCAACAAAGATATTCTTGCAATTGCCCTCTGATCAGTAACTTGGACCTCCCCCCTAAAAATGTGGGCCTAGAGCTCCTGAATCAGCTGTCCCACTGCTACAGCTGGCTCTGCTGCCCCAGGGGCAGGGACCAGATCATGCTCTTTACTCACCCAGGTCCAACAGAGTTTCCCCACTGACCTTTTACTTTCTATTTGGCTTTTATGGGCTGAGAAGTTTGGAAACCACCACAACTTTCAGTGATTAAGTTCCCTGATGTCTTCTCTGGCTGGTCTGTGCAATAGGTCTGTGCTGGTGTAGTCCAAGTGGTACTGTGCTCTGCTCCCAGACTGATGTGCTAGACCCTTCATTTCAGCTTGCCATCCTGACTTCAGCTATAGATGTATTCCACTCTGTCATTTTGTGGGTTCTGTAGCCCTAAAATTTGTTTAGAGTCCTTTTTTCCCTTTTGGAGGGCAATTGGGGTTAAGTAACTTGCCCAAGTTTCCATGGCTATTTTTTTTAAATTGTGTTAGGTGTCTGAGGCCAGATCCAATCTCAGATCCTCCTGACTCCAGGGCCGGTGCTTTACTCACTGCACAACCTAGCCACCCCTAGAATCCTTTTTTTTTTTTTTACAGATATTGGAGGTGGTTGGGGCCAGGGAACTCAAGCAACTTCCTGCTTTTACTCCTCCATTTTGTCCATCTTTTTCTTTTCTTAAAGAAGACCAATAATATCACAAGGATGATGTGAATTAGATTTGAGTCAGAGCTCCATAAAGTCATCAGCCCCACTCTTTCCTCTAGTGTCATCTAAGCCCAGTGCCAAGACAAAAATCAGGACATCAGGCAATGGACCAGGATTCAGTAGGTGGGCTTTACCATTCTAAATTAAGGTCTTTCTCTGGTTTCAATTTGTCTGAGAACCCACCGATTCAATGACTAAAGACTAGGTAAGAGGGGCGGCTAGGTTGCGCAGTGAGTAGAACGTCGGCCCTGGAGTCAGAAGTACCTGAGTTCAGATCTGGCCTCAGACACTTAACGCACACACAAACAAAAAAAAAAAACCTAGCTGTGTGACCTTGGGCAAGTTACTTAACCCCAATTGCCCTCCAAAAAGCAAAAAAAAAAAAGACTAGGTAAGAATCAAAACAAAAGAGGACCCAGTATATCATTACCGTTATGTAAATATATCAGTCAGACAGAAGACTCTCAGGGTTTCTGGCCAGAACAGAAAGCGATTAATATTTGCACTCACTCTAAATTATCAAAGTCTAAAAAATGAGCCATAGGTTTGGATTGTGTTATTATTGGTCATTCAATGAAATCCAGAGTTCATAAGACATATGCTTGAATTTGAGAAAAACAATAAAAATAAAGGACTGGATCAGAGTTCTATTACTCATCAGCTGAAATTGAAAAAAAAAAAATAAAGGTAGCAACCATGATCTCAGAGCAAAAGCAAAAATAAACCTAAAAAAATAGAGGCAGAAAAACTACTTTTGCTAAAGTGTACTATTAATAATGAAGTAATTTTAATACTATACATATATGCCCCAAATGGTATAATATCCAAATTAATATAGGAAAAGTTAGCATTGCAGGAGGAAATAAATAGTAAAAATATACAAGTTGAATGACCTCAGTTTTCCCCCCTATGATCCTGATAAGTCTAATAAAAATACACAAGAAAGAAGTTAAGAAGATGAATAGAAATTTTAGATATGATAGACCTCTGGAAAAAATTGAATGGAATAGAAAGGTATATGCCTTTTTTTCTCTGTGGTACATGACACCTATACAAAAATAAACTATATAATAGGGCATAAAAACCTTACCACCAAATGGAAAAAAATGAACCTTAAATGCATGCATTTCAGATCTTAAAACATTAAAAATACATTACATAAAGGGCCATGGAAGCATAGATTAAAAATTAATTTTAACTTAATAATCTATTCCTAAAAATTGAGTTCATCAAAGAACACAACCTAGAAACAATAGTTTCATTAAATAGAATGACAATGAAGTAACATCCAAAAATTTATAGGATGCAACCAAAGTAGTAATTAATGGAAATACCTCTAAATATTTAGATCAATAAAATATACCAATGGCAGATCAATGACTTGGACATACTATTAAAAAAAACCCAAACTAGTCAAGGAACAATTTGAAATTCCCAATTAGACATACAGTCAGAATTACTGTAAATCAAAGGACAGATTAATAAAATTGAAAGTATGAAAGACATTGAACTAATAAATAAAATTAGGAAACATTTTATGAAAATTTTTTAAAACACAATAGAAGATGAAATAGAATATTTAAATAACTGTATTTAATAAAATGAAGACACTTATCAATGATCTTTCTAAGAAAGATCCCCAGGAACCGATAAATTCACAAGTGAATTTTACCCAATCATTTAAAGAACATTTAATTCCAATATTATATAAACTATTTGTAGAAATAGGCAAAGAAGGAATTCTACCAAATTACTTTGAGGACACAAATATGGTGTTAACACCTAAACCAGGAAGAGCAAAAATAAAGAAAACTGAGAAAACCAATTTCCCTAATGAAATGATAAAAAATTTCAAATAAAATAATAGCAGGGTAACTAGAACAATATATCATAAAGATAATATGCAATGATGAATTGGGGTTTATATCAGGGATGCAGACCTTTTTAAATATTATGGAAGCTATCAGCATACTTAAGCATAATAGTAGCAATGACAAAAATAATCATATGTTACTCTTGATATTTTCATGATCTGACCTCCAAGGTCAGGGGCAGCCAGATCTTAACTTATTCCAGCCCTCAGTGTACATTGGGTCTTAGCCCAGCTACATTCCCCAAGAACGGAGTTCCAAGCCACAAGAGTCAAAGAGTAACAAGACTTTATTCAGCAGTTTCTTATGCAATTACATCCTAACTTCTACAGGATCAACAAAGAGTTCAGAGTATATAATGTATAATTGTATAGCCATCATAAACTACTGTCTTTGGGATTACAATATTGTCCTCGTTCCCATATGCCTCTTACGTCATGGCCTAGTACTCGGTATCAGGCTCTGAGTACTGGGCAGGATGTTCCAAACCTCACTAACCCTCCCTGGAGTCTCAAGACTTCTCTTCCCTTGAAAGCCCTATCGGTTGGCAACAAGTCAGAAGGTCATGTAGCTCCTGTCCTGGAACAGAGCTGTCTCACAGAATGTCTGATTTACCTCCACAGAGTTACTGTAGAGTCAGCATACTCCGGGTCTCATGCCTCCAAGGGATCTACAAGCATACCCCCAACATTTTCAGAAAAAGCTTGGACAAAATGCAACACTTACACCTATTGAACTTACTTAAAAGAATAAGAATTAATGGAACTTCCCCTAAATTGATAACTTGTACCTATCTAAAACTATCAGCAAGCATTATTTGTAATGGGAATATGCTAAAAGTTAAGATTAGGTGTGAAGGAGGGATGCTCGTTATCACTATTGTTATTCAGTATTATACTAGAAATTTTATCTCTGTCAATAAGAGAAGAAAAATAAATTGAAGGAATTAGAACAGGCAATGAGGAAACAAAACTATCATTTTCTGAAGATGATATGATGGAGTACTTAGAGAATCGTAGAGAATAAGCTAAAATAGTATTTGAAAAAATTAACTTTAGCCAAGTTGTAGGATATAAAATAAATCCTTATAAGTCATCAGCTTTTCTTTATATTATTAATAGAATCCAGTCAGAAGAGATAGAAAGAAAAATTCCATTTAAAATAACAGTAGACAATGTAAAATATTTTGGAGTTTGCTACCTGCCAAGACAAACCCAAGAACTATGTGAATAGAATTATAAAATGCTTTTCACACAAAGTCATATCTAACCAAGTAGAAAAATATTAATTGCTCATGGGTGGACCAACCTATTATAATAAAAATGAAACTTCCATGTAAATTAATTTACTTATTCAGTGATATACTAACCAAGATACCAAAATAATTTCATATATCTATGAAAAATTATGACAAAATTCATCTGGAAGAACAAAAGGTCAAATGTGTAAGGGAATTAATGGGGGGGAAATGTGCAGAAAAGTGCCTTAATCATATCAGATTTCACACTGTATTACAAAGTAGCAATCCTCCAAACAATTTGGTACCATCTAATGGATTTCAGGGATGGGCAACCTGCAACCTGGATACATAACACTAAATGACCATATTTATTTAGTGTTTGATAAAGCCAAAGACCCCAGATTCTGGCATAAAAACTCACTACTTGACAAAAAAAAAAAATATTGCTTGGAAAACTGAAAACAGTTTGGCTGAAACTAGATATTGACCAAGGTCTTATTCCTTATACCACTATATGGTCAAAATGTGTACATGATTTAGACATAAAGGGTGACACTATATGCAAATCAGGAGAGCAAGCAATAGTTTATTTGTTAAGTCTATGGATAAGGGAAGAATTTACGAACAAACAAGAGATAAAGAGCATTATAGGATATAAAATTGATAATTTTGATTAAATTAAATTAAAAAGGTTCTGTGCCAAAGAAAATTATGAGAAAGATGACTTTAGGAAAAACCTGGACTTACATGAACTAATGCAAAGCGAAGTGATCAGAACCAGAAAAATTCTATATGTAGTAGCAGTGATATTGTATGATGAATCATTTGTAGTGACAACTATTAGCAGCAAAGTGATCTAAGACACTTCCAAATGATTGAGGATCAAAAATATCATCAACCTCCAATGAAAGAACTAATAGTGTTTGAATATAGATCAAAAATTACTTTATTTTCTTTTTAAATTTTCATTGGTGTTATATTCCTGCAAATTTTGGGATGCCACAATTAATTCATTCACCTCCCAAGACATTACTACTAGACAAAGCAGTGTGTTAGGCACTGACAATGAACAGAAAAAAAATTAAATAGCCCCTGCCTTCAGGGTGCTTACATCTTACTGGGAGGAAACTACAATTAGAAATATATAGAAATATTAAATACATGGAAAATAATTTTGAAGACATAGTAGAAATAAATAACTGGTGAGCACAGGCAATCAGGAAAGGTCTTGTGCAAAATTTAGCACTTGAACTGAATTTTTTAACTTAAAATATTCATCTTTAGTTTTCAAAAATCACTTCCAAACTTTAAATTTTTCTCTCCTTCCCTTCCCCTCCCTCCACACAATGACTTGCAATCTGATATGGACTCTAAACATACATTCTTATTAAACACATTTTCACATTATTCATGTTGCAGAGAAGAATTATAATGAATGGCAAAAACTATGAAAAAGAAAAAAACAAACAAAATAAAAAAAAACAAAAACAAAAACAAAAAAAAAATGTTCTCCATCGTTCTGCATTCTGACTCCATAGTTCTTCCTCTGGATATGACTGGCATTTTCCATCATGTGTTCTTTGTAATTATTTTAGTCTCTTGCATTGCTGAGAAGAGCTAAGTCTATCAGAATCAGTCCTCTCAATCCTGGGGCTATTACTGTGCTGAGTGTTCTCCTGGTTCTGATTATTTCACTCAGCATCAATTCATATAAGTCTTTCAAGTTTTGTCTGAAGTTTACCTGTTCATCATTTCTTATAGGACAATAGTATTTCATTACATTCATATGCCACAATTTCTTTAACTATTGCCCAATTTATGGGGGTCCCCTCTATTTCCAGTTCTTGGTCACTACAAAAAGAGTTACTATAAATATTTTTGTATATGTGGATCCTTTTCCCATTTTTATGATCTCTTTAGGATACAGCTCAGAAGCTGGATTGCTGGGTCAAAAGGTACTTTACATTATTAATATGCAAATGTGCTTTGCATGACTGAAAATATACAACTTATATTAAAAATTAGTGGATCATGGAAGGAAATATATTTTGTGACCATAAATAGAGGAGAGTTCATGACCTAAGAAAGGATAAAAAGGATGAGAATAGGGGCGGCTGGGTGGTGCAGTGAGTAGAGCTGGCCCTGGAGTCAGAAGGACATGAGTTCGGATCCGGCCTCAGACACTTAACACACACACATACACACACAAAAAAACAAACAAACAAACAAACAAACCTAGCTATGTGACCTTGGGCAAGTTACTTAACCCCAATTGTCCTCCAAAAAGTAAAAAAAAAAATAGACTTATTGACAAAATCCCTAGTTAAAATAGAAAGGAAAATTATCTTAATATTAAATATTTATAGGAAACTGATTCAAATATATAAGAAAAAGAGTCATTCCCTTGGGGAAAAATAGGCAAAGTTTATGAACAAGCAATTCTCAAAGGAAAAAAATCCAAGCCATAAGTATGTATGAAATGCTTCTGTAATGGACAATAGAGGCAAATACAGGACGACATAGCCAATCAGAATTTGGTAGTGCTTTTACTAAGCTAGCGGTTGTCTCCCAAAATGGAAAGCAGCCCTGAGCAGTCTGTCCAGCAAGCTTTTATACAGTAAAAGTACTTCCTGAAACAAACAGCAGTCAGCAAGGCAACTGTTGCTACATAGGGATGTAAACTAAGGGGGGCAGGAAAGCTGAAAGCTAATGGGGCAGATCTTTGTTTTAGTTGCATCTCAGTTACGAGGCAGGTGCAGGGCAAGGTTTTACAATGGTCATACCTTTATGCTAGGTTCTGGGGCCCCCTGAAGGGCCTTGTCAGGGGCCTTGTGTAGGAGCTAGCATTATGGGAACCTAACTGCCGCTTCACTTCAAATCACTAATAATCATAGAAGTGCAAATTAAAACAATCCTCAGGTTACACCATGTATCCATTATGTTGGAAAACAGGACAAAAATGAAACATTTGATTTGCTCTAGGGGCTGCAGAAAGAAAGGCATAGAAATATGTTTTTGGTGGAGATAATGTATAAATCAGTCTAATCATTCTGAAAAGCAATTCAGAACTCTATCTAACATATGCACAGCTTTTGAGTCAGAAATATTACTATTAAATCTATAGAAAAAAAGATGATGAAAAACACAAGGGACAAGGACACATATATTTTGAAGTGTCAAATTACTAGAAATTAAGGAGGTTTATATCAATGGAGATTGGCTAAACAAATTGAGGCATATGAATGTTATAGAATATTAATGAGCCTTAAATAATAATGAAAATGGCAACTTTAGATGCATCAGAAAAAACTTACATAAACTCATGTCAAGTAAACCAAAGAAATCTCTGAGAATAACTTAAATTGAAAAAGAGGCATACAAACAAAAACATTTCAAAGAGAAAAATTTTTTATGGACAAAAGGTTTTTAATTAATAAAATAAAACTAATTCTAAAGGATACATTATGAAGTGCCTCACTCACCTCCTGACAGAGAATGATGGACACAAAGTAGAGAATGAAACACTCATTTACATTGAAGGAAAATGAGAGAATTTGATTTGCTTTCATATGTGTGTATGTATATATGTATTTGTTGAAAGGGTTTTGTTTTTATTTTGTTCTTTTTAATGGCAAGGGTAAAAGGTGATCTTAGGTTTCATTCTAGCTCAACCTACACCTGGAAAGGGGTCTACTCTCTAACACTTTAAGCAAATGTTTCTTCAGCTTCCTCTTAAGGATTTCCAGAGATAGGTAATTTATTACCATATGGGGTGGCCTATCCCACTTTTGGAAAGGTATAGTTTGTCCATTAAAGGCTGAAATCTTTCTCCAAATTCCTCAAATACTTTCATAAAAATATCATGTTGCACATTTCTCCAACCATATTTGTTAAAAATATTCTAGGAGGAATGGCATTTAAAAAGGTTTGAGAAACATAATTTCTGGGTAAAGTAATCATTTTATTAACTAGGCAAGCACATTTATTAATTAAAGGATGGTAATTTGGCCATCTCTCTTAGAATGAAGATCTTCATGGAGATGGGTTCATAGTTTACATGCCCTTTGTAGAGTAGGTCTTTCCGAGGATGGCAATGAACACTGACTGGTTAAAAATTAATGAGAAAATGAATATTATGAGAGGGTAGGTTATATTACAGTGAGGGTCTTGGAGTATTTGATTTGGATCACCCAAGTTTTGGTCAAAGAGCCTTATCAATTTCCCTATCACCTGTCTGAGAAAAGGAAGAATCAACCCATCCCCAGATCTATCTGAGCAAACAAAATGAGCAGGAAGGTACCCATAAGCCCAAACATCAAACTGGTTTTACTACTTGATTAGATCTTGGCCTGGGTAAATGTCTGCTTAAGATTTCCTACACTGGTTGATTTCTGGATGAGGAAGGAGAAAAACTGGGAAAACTTTATTCCTAATACAATAGTTAGTTATTAATACAAGAGAGAGATAAGCATTTCTCACAGAGATATGATTTTGTCTCAAGTTTGGGAGTATGAACACCAAGAAGACAAATCTGGAGAAGTTATTTTTTGGTTATAGTAGGAAGGAAACTAGACTTGCAGTATCACCAGTGTGAGGAACTCCAAGGAAGGAAGCTCCCTCTACCCATTCCAACTAGCAATGGTTTTGAAACTTTATACTCTCAGAAATTCGCCTTGGGCTCTGAGAGGTTGTGACATTCCCAGGATCACACAGCTAACCCAGGTCTTAGTGAACTCCCTCTCCCAGGCAATCTCTATCCAATATGCCACTCTATAAAAGTGTTAGTAACAAGAAAACTAATTGCCTTTACCCATAAAATTAAACTGGACTGGATAAGAGATACATTTTCCTTCATAGTAGCCTCTTCCATGTTGTTCTCTTTTATTTAAGAGAAGCCATCTTTTTTTCCTCAATCCCATGGATCTATTTCCTTCTTTCACTTTACCTTATTGGGGATCTTTTGTTATCTCATCTATTTTGAAATCCCAGTCATTTATAATGACTGATAAATTTCAAGTGCTTTTTTTTTGGTCATGATCAGCAGCAATTTTGGAAGGAATACAGGGAACCTGGTACAATTTGGTCTGTATAAATGATGCTAAAGCCAATAAAAAACAAAACTGTTGGGTATGTCTACCTCAAGTTGCTATGTCTTAGGCCATTATATTCCTTTTACCCCCTTCTTCTTTCAAGTCACAAGTGGTAATCACTACACACCATTCCCTGTTCCTCTGGAATGTAATAGTTGCTATCCACATATTGTTTCTTGTGTGTGTGTGTGTGTGTGTGTGTGTGTGTGTGTGTGTGTGTCCCAGCAGTGCTTCAGGAACTATACTCTCTTTATAGCAAGAGAATGTTTTGTTCTCTAAGACTAGCTCTATTAGAAATGCAGTTGAGGGGCCTGAAATGTCACATTCTCATATAGGAGCCAGTCTCATTCCAGGTCTTCTGAAAGCCAGCCATTAGATGAGTTATTTGTTCAGTCATCTTAAAAGGAGACATCTCTTCCAGTCTATTCCATCTATTCATGTTGAATTCTCTTCAGCTCACATATATTTGGAGCACCAAAACAAAGCTGGATCTGGGGGCAGAGCCAAGATGGCAGAGTAGAAACAGCACTTCCAAGGTGCTCTCCCCCACACCACTTCCAAACCATGTAAAAGGAGGATTCTGAACAACTTCTGGAGCTCTAGCTCCCACAGAACAACACAGATAAGCTAACCTCCCAGTGAGGACAGTCTGGCAGCCTGGCAGGGAATGGCCAGTGCAGCACACTGGGAACAGAATGCACAGTGCTCTGGTAGCCAAGCGCAGGCCCGCCTGAGTCGAGGTTTTAGGCCCAGGGTGGCTGGGCCAGCAGCTGGCTAGAGGGACCTCAGAACACCAGCAGCTGTGGAGATTCCAGAATTATCAACACAGATATGCCTAGGACAAAGTGAGAGGTTAGTGCCCATTGGACTTTGGGGCCAGTATTTGGGGAATGAGTCAGCTTCTTCCCCTGGGGACGAAAAGTGGCTGAGAAGACACAGCACAGACAACATTTTGCAGTTTCAGTGGCAGCTTCAGCTGCTGGTTTGCAAACTGTAATCCAGCAATCAGTCTTGGGGGGTAATTGCTCTTGCTATAACCTCCCTGGATTTGGATTGGTGTCTGGGGTGGAGGTCTGGGGGTAGGTATCAAACTTGCTGGAGCAGGTGGAGGCTTCACAGAGGCCACCCAACTAATACCTCCAGAAGTTGTGAAGACCCCAACTTTTGGGACAGAAGCTCCCCTGTCTGGTGGCAGAGTCCTACTCTGGCAACAAGCCCCAAAGTCACGTAATTAAGTGACAACATGCCTAGGCAAAGGAAACAAAATAAGCAGGGAAATTCAATATTGGACTCCTATTTTGGGGGCAAAGAAGATCGAAGCATGGAACAGGAGGAGGACTGTGAGGTCAGAAGTCCTGCACCAAAAGCCCCAGATGAAAATATGAGTGGGTTACAGGCCATAGAGGACCTTAAGAAGGATTTTGAAAACCAAATAATAGAAATGGAGGAAAAATTGGGAAGAGAAATGAGAAAGATGCAGGAAAAGTATGAAATGAGAGTCAACAGCCTGACTGAGGAAAATAACACCTTAAAAATAGACTAACTTAAATGGCAAAGGAGGCCCAAAAGGGCAATGAGGAGAAGAATGCTTTAAAATGTCGAATTTGCCAGATGGAAAAAGAATCTCAAAAGCTCACTGAGGAGATTCATTCCTTCAGAGTTAGACTGGAGCAAATGGAAGCTAGTGACTTTATGAGAAATCAAGATGCTGTTAAGCAGATCGTGCAATTGAAAGAATAGAAGGCAATATGAAACATCTCATGGGAAAAACCACTGACCTGGAAAATAGAACCAGGAGAGATAATTTAAAAATTATTGGAATACCTGAAGGCTATGATCAAAGAAACAACCTAGAAATCATCCTTCAAGAATTTTCTCAAGGAAAATTACCCTGAAGTTTTAGACCCAGAGGGGGAAGTAGAGGTGGAAAGAATCCAGAGATCACCTCCTGAAAAAGATCCCAAAAGGAAAACTCCTAGGAATATTATAGACAGGTTCCAGAATCCCCAGATCAAGGAGAAAATACTCCAAGCAGCCAAGAAGAAACAATTTCAGTATTGTTGAAACACAATCAGAATAGCACAGGACCTGACAGCTTCTACACTGAGGGATCAAAAGGCATGGGGTATGATATTCCAGAGGTCAAAAGAGCTGGGATTAAAACCAAAAATCACCTACCCAGCAAAACTGAATATTTTGTTTCAGGAGAAAATATGGTCATTCAGTAGAATAGAGGACTTGCAAGCATTCCTGAAGAAAAAACCAGAGTTGAATAGAAAATTTGACATTCAGACACAAGAAGCAAGAGATACTTTAGAAGGTAAATAGGGAAAAGAAATCAAAAGGGACATATCAAAGTTGAACTATTTACATTCCTCTATGGAAAAACAATAACTGTAACTGATGAAACCTTTCTCAGTATGGAAATAGTTGAAGAAGGATATGTGGTCATATGAATACATATGTGAATGTGTTTATATATATATATATATATATATATATATATATATATACAGATATACATGTATATATATATATACAGGTATACATGTATATATATATATATATATATATATACAGATATACATGTATATATATATATATTTACAGATATACATGTATAGAGGGCACAGGTTGAATTTGGTGGGAAGGGATGATACTTAAGGGGTGAAGTTAAGAGGTGAGAGAGGAATGTGGCAAGAAGAGAGGGGGAGAGACAGGATGGCGTAAACTATCTCATGTAGAAGAGGCAAGGGGAAATGTTTGCAGGGCAGGGGAAGAACTGGAAAGCAAAAAGGCAAAACCATATTCTCATTGAATTTGGCTCAGGGAGAGAATGACATACATACTCAATGGGATATCTCACCCTGCAGTAGTGTTGGGGGAAAGGGGATGACAGGGGTGATGATGGAGGGGAGGAAATTCTGGAGGTGGGGAGATTGGAAGTACCTACTTTTGAAGAGGGACAGGATCAAAGTAGGGAATGACCCAGGTGGGGGGTGGGATTGGTGGGAGGGAAATATAAGCAGCCTTTTGCAATATATCTACTATGGTAATGTGCTGCATAGCTATACATGTACAACACATACTGAATTACTTACCTTCCTAGAGAAAATGGGTGACAAGGGAGGGAGGGAATGTATCTGAATTTCAAAGTTTTAAAATTAAATGTTTCAAATATATATGAATACTATTATTAATACTATTTTGCATGTAATTTGGAGATAAGATGTGCAAACATTAGGATTCACCTTGCCCTAATGGTAAAGTTGAAGGGGGTATGGGAGAAGCTATGAGAGAGAGCAGATTGGATGAGGGGATATCTTGTGGCACTGCTATTCTCTGGTGGTGGGTAGGGGAAAAATGGGGAAAAAATTGTAACTCAAAATCTGGCAGAAATGAATGATGTAAACAAGAAGTTAATAAAGCCTTTGTTTAATTAAAAAAAAGATTTGATGATAAGTTTTCATAAAATAAGTCTCAAGAGAAAAAAACACTGAAAAAGAAAAAAAATGGGCAGGGCCAAGGTGGTGGAGTAGAAACAGCACTTCCAAGGTGCTCTGCCCCACACCACTCCAAAACAATGTAAAAGGGGAATCTGAACAACTTCTGGAACCCAGCACCCACAGAACTACACAGAGAAGCTAACCTCCTGCTGAGGACAGACTAGCAGCCCTGAAGGCAAGGACAGTGCAGCGCTCTGGGAGCTGACCCCAGGCCCTCATGAGCAGCGGTTTTAGCACCATGGAGGCCGGGCCAGCAGCTGGCTGGAGGGACCCCAGAACACCAGCAGCTGTGGAGATTCCAGAATTATCAGCACAGATATGCCTAGGACAAAGTGAAAGGTTAGTGCCCTATGGACTTTGGGACCAGTATATGGGGAACACATTGGCTTGCTCCCCTGGTGGCGAAAAGCTGCTGAGGAAACGCAGTGCAGAGGCCATTTTGCAGCATCAGTGGCAGCTCCAGCTCCTGGTCTGCGAACTGTAGAGAGATCCAGCAATCAGTCTGGGGGTTAATTGCTCTTACTTTAACCTTCTTGGATCTGGATTATGGTCTTGGGAGGGAGATCTGAGGTGGGTATTCACTTTGTTTCAAATGTATATAAATGTTTCAAATGTATATAAATACTATTATTAATACTCTTTTGCATGTAATTGGGAGATAAGATGTTCAGGCATTGGGGCTCAGAGATTCACCTTACCCTAATGGGAAAGCCGAAGGGGGTATGCGAGAAGATATGGGAGAGACCAGATTGGATGAGGGGATATCTAGAGTGACTGCTATTCTGGGGTGGTGGGTAGGGAAAAATGGGGGAAATCGTAACTCAAAATCTGGTGGAAATGAATGATGTAAACCAGAAGTTAATAAAGCATTTGTTAAAAAAAAAAAGAATTGAAATTAAGGGATGTCCATTAACTGGGGAATGACTGAACAAGTTCTGGTGTATGATCTTGATGGAATATCATTGTGCTATAATAAATGACAAGTATGATGATTTCAGAAAAACATGGAAACACTTAAAAGAACTGATACAAAGTGAAGTGAGCAGAGCCAAGAGAATGTCATATGCAGTAATAGCTGTATTGTACAATGAAGAACTATGAATGATTTGACCATTCTCAGCAATAGAGTGATCTAAGATTTTCCCAAAGGACTTATGATGAAACATGCTATCCACCTCTAGAGGAAAAAAAAAAAACTGATATTGTCTGAATGCAGATTAAAGCATGCTATTTTCCAAAAAAAAGACTACATCAACTTACCAAGAGACCAAGCTATTACTCTTTGCAGATGATATGATGATATACCTAGAGAATACTAGAGAATTAAGTGAAAAACTACTTGGGACAATAAATAGATTTGGCAAAGTTGCAGGATATAAAATTAACCCACATAAGTCCTAAGTAATCCTGCATATTTCTAATGAAATCCAACAGCAAGAAATAGAAAGAGAAAATCCATTTAAAGTTACTTTAGACATTATAAAATATTTGGTAATCTCCCTGCCAAAACAAACCCAAGACCTTTATGAACACAACTGCAAAATACTTTTCACACAAATAAAGTTAGACATAACTAATTGGAAGAAAAAAACCAAACATCTGTTGCTCATGGCTGTGTCCAGCTAATATATGAAAAATGATAATTTTACCTAAATTAAATTATATATTTAGTGCCATACCAATGAATTTACTAAAAATTACTTTATAGAACTAGCAAAAATAGTAGCACAATTTATTTGGAAAAACAAAAGGTCCACAATATCAAGGGAATTAATGAAAAGAAATGCTAGGGAACGTGGCCTAGGTAGAACAGATTTTAATCTGTATTATAAAGTAATAGTCATCAAAATACTTGGTAATGGCTCAGGAATAAACCAGTGCATAAATGGAATAGATTGGGTACACGAAACTCAGCAGTCAATGACTATAATAATCTGCTCTTTGATAAACCCAAAGACCCCAGTTGTTGGGTTAAGAATTTACTTTTAGACAAAAACTGTTCGAAAAACTGGAATATAATATGGCAGAAATTAGGCATAGATCATTATCTAACTCCGTATACTAAAATCAAGTCTAGATGAATGCATGATCTAGGTATAAAGTATGATATTGTAAGCTATCTGGTAAAGCAAGGAATAGTTTACTTGTTAGATTTATGGAGAGGGCAAGATTTCATGACCAAACAAGAATTAGAGAGCATTGTAAAATGAAAAATGGATAGCTTTGATTACATGAGACTAAAAAGCTTCTGTACAAACAAAGCCAATGTAACAAAGAATAAGAGGGAATTGGGAAAATGGGAAAAAATTTTACAACCAATGTTTCTGATAAAGGCCTCTTTTCTAAAACATACAGAGAATTGAGCCTAATCTATAAGAAAACAAGTCACTCCCCAATTGATAAATGGTCATAGCATATGAACAGGCAGTTCTCAGAGGAAGAAATTAAAGATATCTATAAGCATATGAGAAAATGCTATAAATTACTATTGATTAGAGAAATGCAAATCAAAAGAACTCAGAAGTACCACATTTCACTGGTCAGATTGGCTAAGATGACAAAAAAGGAGAATTATAAATGCTGGAGAAGATGTGGAAAAATTGGAACACTAATACATTGTTGGTGGAGTTGTGAACTGGTCTATCCATTCTGAAGAGTAATCTGGAACTAGGCCCAAAGGGTTATAAGTAATTTCATATCCTTTGACCCAACAATACTACTTCTATGGTAATATTCCCAAGAGATCATAGAAGTGGGAGGAAGACCCACAAGTATAAAAATATTCATAGCAGTTCTTTTTGTGGTGGCAAAGAGTTGGAAATTGAAAGGATGCCCATCAATTGGGGAATGGCTAAACATGTGGTATATGAATGTAATGGAATACTAGTGTGCTATAAGAAATGAAGAACAGATTGACTTCTTATTTACCTGGAGAGGCTTATATGAACTGATGCTGAGTGAGAAGAGCAGAACCCAGAAAATTTGTACACAATTACACATACAACATATATGTGATGACCAACTTTGATAGACCAGACTTTTCTCAGAAATGCAGGGCTATAAGTCAACTCCAAAAGACTAATGATGGAGAGAGATGTCTACATTCAGAGAAAGAACCAGAAAGAAAAGAGTTTTACTGCAGGTTGAAGCAAATTACCTGCTCTCTTTCTTTTCCTTGTTTGGTTTTGTTTCCTCTTTCCCATTGTTCATTCCATGTGATACAATCCTTCTTTATAACCTGTCTAATGTCTAATGTGAAACTATTTGCAGATCCTTTACTTGATTGTATGTGGCTGGGGGTTGGGGGGAGAGGGGAGAGGGGAAGAAATTTGAAACTCAAAGAACTGGGGAACTGAATCTTGTAAACTCAAAGTAAACTAGCAAATTAATAAAGACCAAAAAATAAAAAAAATTAAAAATTAAAAAAATATCCTTGCGACTCTATATCTATAAGGTGATTTTAAAGAGACAATAAATTTGTTAATGCCCGCAGAGTGTGGTAGAAAGATAATTTTTCTTGGTACTCAAGCATCTTGATTTCCCACTGACTTACCTGGTGAATACAAGTCATTATTCTCCCAATCCTCTTCTGTGTCTCAATTATAATGTTTATAAAATCACAAGTACCACACTTTACAAAAGAAGAAATGGCTTCATTTTATGTAAAGTAGAAGTTGTATAGGAAAAGGAAGCCTAACTTCTTTGCCATAGAGGAATTTTTAAAATTTTTTTATTTTTATTTTTTGTGCTTTTTGGAGGGCAATTGGGGTTAAGTAACTTTCCTAAGGTCACATGGCTACGTTTTTGTTTGTGTGTGCATTAAGTGTGTGAGGTCAGATCTGAACTTAGGTCCTTCTGACTCCAGGGCCGACGCTCTATTCACTGTGCCACCTAGTTGCCCATAGGGAAATTTCTAATACTTTTAATAATCCTAACGTTCACCCTAAAACAAAAGCTTGACTTTTAAACATGAATATTCTCTGAGAGCTAATGTATGGTTAGAAATATTAGAATATAATACACTCCCAAAATTAAAAAGTCAAAATTCACCGAAAGGAGTTTGGGGAGGGTGGTACATGCTGTTATTAGTAGATTGTGATTTTGCCACTTAAGAATTGCACAAAAGTAAAGGATACCATCTGAGACATAACTGATCATATAACAGAACAATTTCCTGATTAACTACGTCAAAGAGATTTCTCCTTATTGTATACTTTTTCTGAAACTTTTATTGGAATTGTTGTTATTTCCTAAAATATGTATTTGTGTGCATACAAAAATGTGTACATATATATTTATAAAAATAATTTTACATTTTTCATCTTTTATTGCATTTTATTTGGTAACTTTTAACTCTCTAACTAATTGGTATACTGATAAACTGAGGACAGGGATTGCACATGCAAAACTCAACAAACAAAACAGTGCTATCTTGGCCTGAAGTACTAAAATGTGACTCATTTCCTACCATTCGTATCTAACTGGGCAACAACCTAAAAAATATAAAACAAAATATCTCAACTGATTAATTTTTCTGGCTTAGAATTTTATTGTGCTTGAAAAAGACCCATTATTTTGTACTAGTTCAATCAATCAAGTGTCAATTGATTTGGTCATGCATGTGAATACCATTTCTGATAATATTTCAAGGTATCTGAAAAAACTGTAACATAAGTCATTTGATCCTCACAAAAATCATGAGAGATGTATGATATCACTCCCCTCTTTGTATAGATGAGAAAACTGAGGCTGAAAGAGGTTCTGTGACTTACTTAGTATCATAAAGCTATTAAGTGTCCAAAATGGGATACAGATGATCTTCCTGACTCAAAAAACAGTGGTCAGGTTACTATGCCAAATCAATACCTCCAAGTGCCTCTTTGTGTATGTGTATATGTATACCCACTATGTTCAAGACATTTTTTTAATGTTGAATAATTGTTTCAAGTTCCCAATTCATTTTGCCTTCCTAGTATTAGTCTTTGTATACATTAGATCTTTCAGTACTTCAAGGGTATTTTGCATTTTAACATCTATGATTCTATACTGATGAATTAATAATATAAAATGGGTTTTTTAAAAAAATGTCACACTGCCATCTAGTGAAAAAAGTAATATTTCATAGCTATGATGTCATCAAAAAGCTACTAAATATTGAATTAAAAAAAATCAAAGACTTGGTCTAGTAGTTTGCCAATATGTTAATTAAACTATTTCAGTTGAGCCACAGAGATTAGTTGATTTTCTGAAGGTCATAGAAGAAATTTGGAAGAGCAAGGAACTATACTAATTACAAGTACTCTGTTTTATTCATTAGATGATAATCAAATCATATTTCCAGATGAAATTAATTTTATGAGTAAAACACTAGTAATTATGGAATATGAAGCAAGAGGAACTTAGGAAGAAGTTACAAAATTGTATCTGTATGTTACTTTAAGATTTATAAGTTTTATATTTATATACTTTTTTGTGGTTGAAAAATTGACACAGTTCCATTTTGGTTTTAGGCAAGTCTGATGTAAAGGAAGGGCAACTGGATATCTAGTAAAAATAACCATCATCAAATTAACAGTTCTTCCACTTTATGAACTGACTCATGTGAAACTCATTTTTCTCATTTGCAAAATGGAGACAATAATGCATGAACCACTTACTTAATACATTGTTAGGAAGTTTAATTCAGTTAAAGACATTGTTTTTGTTTATTCTTTTATGTCCAATTTTATAAGAAATGAAACTATACTAGATCATTGAGTTACAGATGAAAAAATTTCCTCAAGTCATCTAATCCCTTCTCCATTAAAAAACAGACTAAACTAGTTTCTAAGATATTAAGCTGACTTTCCTTCAGTCATATAGAAAGTAATTGGCCAGGTCAAGATTTGAAAAAAAGTGATCTGACTATATATTCAGCAGGTTATCCAGAATAGTATTTTTATTATTTAAATGTGGTTCGTTATTTAACGGCATTTAATATTTCCAATAAAAGTTTTCCTTTTAATTCAACTTTTCATTCATTAATATAGTATACTACTTCTAAATATATTGTTTCATTTGAAAATAAGACACAATACAACACAGTGTAGGAGAAAACAGTATTAGCAGATTATTAGTGAAGTTAATTGTTTGATTTCTTTTAAACTCATCACAGATTTCATTTCCCACTACATCTATATGTTATAACAAAGATAAAAACATCAACCATTCTAAATTATGGATTGCATATCTATCTTTTATATGACAGAACTAAGTGCTCTACCTAGAGAAATATATGAGTGTATGACTTTTGTTATCATAAAAGCATACCAGAAAGGTGAATGAGAATCTATTCACATCTTGGCATTTGCAAAATTAGAATTAGATGGAGACTCAGAACACAGTGTAGGCACAGATTGTTTTTCTCCCAAGTGCAAGTATATTGATATTGATAGATATCTTTAGTATATGTTTGTAGATACCTGTCAATTTAGGAATTGTAATCTATTAATCAATAATATATGTATCATCATCTATATCTTCATGTCTATCTATCTATCTATCTATCTATCTATCTATCTATCTATCTATCTATCTATCTATCTAGTTCTAGCTGGTCTTCCTCCAATTTTACTAATCACATGCACACGCTGACAATCCTGAATCTCTTTTCTTGTCATTTATTTTAAGATGCAAAAGAGTTAAGAAGGGAGACCAAGGAATTAATATTGAAATTGTCAAAATAAATTGTACTATGAGGCAGGACAATACAATAGGAGTACTGCCTTGGATACCATAAAGGTTTATAACTCAGTTACTAACTAGTTAGCTATATGTCCTTTTGAAGGTGATTAATCTTTTGGAGTCTCAGTTCCCTAACCTTTAAATGAGATTCTTAGACTAGATAACATCTAAAATTCACTAAGTTATCATATTGCATGATTTATCTCAAAAGAAGATATAGCAAAATGTACATTATAGCATCAAGATTGTTTATATCACTAATAAGAACAAATAATTACAACATGAAAAATTCAGTCAAATTGATTTTCTGGGAATATTCTGTTTTCCTTTCTTCTCCCTTCTCTCCAAATCCTCCATGATGTTTGACTGAATTTAAATTTCATTAAGCAGTCATTTATTTAGGCTTAACATTGTTTAAATAAAATGCCCCATTTTTTTCTTTTTAAATAATAGTTACTATATTCTTCTTGTTCAAACAAGTTATTAAAAAGTATGATATATCTACATGCATAATATCTTCATTAACATTTCATCTTTTGGGTGGAAATGGTCCTAACAGATGACAAACCTTTCATTATTTATAAGAAATATACTGCCCTCTTAAATTTCTCTGATCATCTAGAAGATAGTTCCATCAAAATCTGTTATGACCCGCTCTTTCAATAATACTATTTTAGTTTACCCTCCCCCCTCTGTATTTTCTGGTGATAATGACCTGTTCCTGAATTACTATCATGAACTTCATTTTTAACAAACCACTAGCCTAAAAAGTTTCATGATTCAATCATTTGCTTAATACTTGTTTTGTGATATATTTTCAGTTAAGTTTTGCTTATGTCACCAAGGAAGTTTTGTTGGCCCTTTCAGGCACTGGAATTTTTACCCACTTCATCCAGTAGTAAACTGGTTCAGCTGTATATCCAAAGTTTTATGTCTATTATAATTCATTACTCTTGTCTCATGAAATAAAATCTAGATGTTCCAAAAGCAGTCCTATTTTTGTCTGTTTTATTCATGTGCTCTAAGAATGTTTCAATCTTGCTGTTACTTCTTTGTTGAGGAAGTGGTAATCTTTCTACAATTGCCTTAAGAAGAGTCTCAAGTTTGATTGATATTGTAGGAGAATTAATATTTTGTGAGGATTTTTTCAAAGTTTGTCACAATCAGTTTGACAGTTTTGAAAATATACATTAAGACTTACATGGTATATATGTTAATTGCCTTAAATGTATCATTAGTCAGCCTTGATTTGTCAATGCCAGTAAATCTCAATGTTTTCCACTGTGACTTTCTCACTAAAATCTTTGTGATCTATAAAAACATTGTTAAATTATGAGTGCATATTTCTGCCAAAGAAAGAGATATAAACTTTTCCAAATTAACTTGTGTTAATACTGAATCTATTTTTCTCATTGATGAATATTTATTATTTTCCTTGGTATAATCTAAATTCCTTGACAGCATCCATTTAAAAAAATCTTTATATTCCTAGCACCAATCACAATGTTTTGCACTTCACAGGTGCTAGAGAAATATGTTCTGATTGAATGAATCTGAACATTTTGGCAAAGTAGAGAAACACAAATGATTAAAAGGCAGCATAGGGTGAAATACATACACATATAATCCTATTTTCATTTCAATTCTATTTTCTTTTCAACTTGGATTTTTGTCATTACTGTTTCCAAAAATTCTAGTGTTTTAAAAATTTATTTGTTCATTTTACTATTGTTAACTCATTGTTATGTTTAATTTTAATAAATTCCATCTTTATTTCTTTTTCCTTTTTATTGTGCTGCCCTTTTTCCTGTCAAGGCTAAAAACTCCTTCCAGAAAAGGACTTTTTATTCTCCTATTTAAAGATGTCTTATTTTTACTGAAGTGGCCAGAATGCCTAGTGCATGCTAAGTATTTGCTGGACTTTAACAGAATTTATAAATATTATGAGTCTCTTATCTTTTTAAGTTTATCACTTTATCCTTTATGCTTTAAAGATTTTATATGAAGGGGTGGATTATATGTATGAATGTGTTCCATATACAACACTTCTTATAGACAGTGTTGGAAATCATTTACATGGATTAGACTTCACAAGTACCAAGGAAGTGTGTTGGCTTACTTTTTCTAAATGTTTATACTTCACTCATCATCAATCTATCAATCCACACTAATTTATGAATAACTTACCACATACCAAGCAGTGTACTACACAAAGGAATACCTAGTCTGACTGATGTCCACAATTGCATTTATTGCGTTTCCCTTCCTTTCCCTTAAAGTTTTAGTCCTTATTAAAATGCAAATCCTCCCTTAGGAGAGGTAATATTTTAAGCTATCATCTATTGCAAACATTTTGGGAATATATTTTAGATTTCTTTTTGAGATAAAAAACCCAACAAACCTATGACTGATTATGAGAGCTGTCGCACCCTCTGGGTGTGGGTGTATCCCAGAAAAGGAGAAAAAGTACAGGATTAGGAAGACAGAATACTGTATGTGTGTGTGTGTATGTGTGTGTGTGTGTGTGTGTGTTTGTGTGTGTGCATTAAGAAATGGCTTCTGCCTCTGTATATTTAAAATTTGAAACACCCAAACCATACCCACAAATATACATAAACACAAATATATATATACATATATTATACATATTTGTGCATAGACACATATGTGTATGTACATATATGTATACATGTTTGCATATACACATAGTCATAGTGTTTCTTTTTTTATCAAATTTTTTATTAACTTCTAGTTTATATCATTAATTTCCTTAAGATTTTGAGTTACAAATTTTTTCCCCATTTTTCACCTACCCACCAACCCAGAATAGCGATCTTACTGGATATTCCCTCCATCAATCTGCTCTCTGCCACATCTTCTCCCATACACCCTCCAACTTTCCAGTAGGGCATAGAGGATCTCTAAGCCCCAGAGCCTGTATATATTATTTCCCAGTTACAAGTAAAATACTATTAATAATAGTATATATATATATATATATATATATATATATATATACATATATACATATATATGTATGTGTTCTTTCTAAAACATTTGATTTTAAAACTTTGAATTCCAGATTCATTCCCTTCATCACTTGTCACCCATCCTTACTGGAAACAATTCAGTCAGTGTAGCAATGCAGAATATTTCCAGAGTGGATATGTTGTAAAAGTGTCTATATTCTCCCTCCTATCCCAACACTTGTTCTATTCTTATTTTGATACTGTCCCTTTTCAAAAGTCGGTGCTTCAACTTCCCTCCCCCAAGGCCTGCCCTCTCTTCCATCATCCCCCTCTCATCCCCTTCCCCCCCTCTCCTGTATGGTGAGATACCCTATTTTGTATGTATGTCATTCCCTCCATAAGCCAAATTCAATGAGAATAAGGTTGACCCATTCCCTTTTGCCTTCCTGTCCTTCCCCTCCATTGTAACCGTTATCCCTTGTCTCTTCAATATGAGATAGTTTACCCTATTCTGTCTCGCCCCAGATACTCTCATTATATTACTCTCTCACACCTTAATTTCACCTTTTAAGTATCATCCCTTCCTATTAAATTTGTTCTGTGCCCTCTATGTATGTATACCTATATATACATACATTCACATATGTATTCATACACCCATATAACCTCCTATATAGACATATATGTATGCATATATATATATGTATACATATACATACATATATTTCTATTCTCTTCAACTATTCTCATACTAAGAAAAGTTTCAAAAGTTACAATTATTATGTTTCTATGTAGGGATATAAATAGTTTAACTATGATAAGTTCCTTATGATTTCTTTCCCCTGTTTACCCTCTCATGCTTCTCATATCTGAAAGGAAATTTTTCTATTCAGCTCTGGTTTTTCCATCAAGAATGCTTAAACATCCTCTATCCCACTGAATGACCATATTTTCCCATGAAATATGATACTAAGCTTTGCTGGGTAGGTAATTCTTGGTTTTATTCCCAGCCCCTTTGACCTCTGGAATATCATATTAGAAGTCCTTTGATCCCTCATTGTAGAAGCTGCCAGATCTTGTGTTATATTAATTGTTTCCACAATATTCAATATGTTTCTTCCTGGCTGCTTGTAATATTTTCTCCTTGATCTGGGAATTATATAACCTGGCTATAATATAACTAGGGGGTTTCTTTTTGGGATCTTTTTCAGGAGGTTATCAGTGGATTCTTTCAACCTCTATTTTGCCCTCAGGTTCTAAAACATTAGGGTGATTTTCCTTGAGAATTTCTTGAAGGATGATTTCTAGGTTCATTTTTGGGTCATGGCTTTCAGGTGGTCCAATAATTTTTAAATTGTCTCTCCTGGATCTATTTTCCAGGTCAATGATTTTCCCAGTGAGCTATTTCACATTGCCTTCTAATCTTTCATTTGTTTGGATCTGTTTTATAGTATCTTGATTTCTCATAAAATCACTAGCTTCCCTTTGCTCCAATATAATTCTGAAGGAATGATTCTCTTCAGTGGGCTTTTGGGATTCTTTTTCCATCTGGCAAATTCAGCTTTTTAAGGCTTTCTTCTCCTCATTGCCTTTTTGAGTATCTTTTGCTATTTGAGTTAGTCTGTTTTTTAAGGTGTTATTTTCTTCAGTCAGGCTGTTGACTCTCATTTCATACTTATATTGCATGGTTCTCATTCCTCTTCCCAATTGTTCCTTCACTTCTCTTATTTGGTTTTCAAAATCCTTCTTAAGGTCCCCTATGGCCTGTAACCAGCTCATATTTTTCTTGGAAGATTTTGGTGTTGGAGTTCTGACTTCACTGTCTTCCTCCTGTTTCACACTTTGATCCTTTTTGTCCCCAAAATAGGAGTCTAATGTTGGATTCCTCTGTTTGTTTTGCTTCCTTTTCTTGCTCCTATTGTCACTCAATTACTCTACTTTGGCTTTTTGTGACAATAGGACTTTGCCACCAGACAGAGGAGCTTTGTCCCAAACACTACAGTTTTCTCAGCTGCTGAATGTATTAGTTGGGTGCTCTCTCCGAAGCCTCCACACGCTCTGGCAAGCTGGTTGCACACCTCAGGACCTCCACCCTAGACTGTAATACAGATCCAAGCAGGTTAAACCAAGAGTGATTACCCCTTATCTTGGTTGCTTGGTCCCCCTACAATGTGCAGGCCAGGAGCTGAAGCTGCCACATGGCTGGGGCTGCATGGCTGCTATGTATCAGCTGCTTCTTACCCTGGGGGCAAAGGCCCACCACCCTCCCAAACTTTTGGATCCCAAAGTCCACACTATACTGTCTTCTCACTTTGTCCTTAGCATCTATGGGTTTATAATATTGGAAAGCACCATAGCTACTGGTGATCTGAATACCTCCAGGCTAGTCAGGTCAACCCTGAGGCTAAAACCTCTGGCTGGAGGGGGCTGGGCTTGGTTCCCAGAGCACTGTGTTAGCCACTTCCTGCTAGCCTGCTGAGCTGTTCTCCACAGGAGTTTAGCTTTTCTGTGTCATTTTGTGAGTTCTGTAGCTCCAAAGTTCAGATTTACCTTTTCCATGAATTGAAGGAGGTGGGATCCAGAACACTGAGGAATTCCTGTTTCTACCCCCATGTTTTTAAACAGCTAATTTCCTTTTTCTCTTGATCTACTGTGCTAATTAGTGCCTTTTTCATGTCCAAGTATTTTTTATAAACAGCCAGCTCATTCAACTTGGAATTTTGTTTGTTAAAAAGAATGACAACTCATTTTTTCTACCACCATCAGGATTTAAAATAGAAAAAAAAAGTTTCTCTACTGAGTATTACCATTAAGGAAGCATTCATGAGTTTGTGTTTTAAGGAGTCCTTTTGTATTGCATATCTTTGATATTTCAACATATCATTCCTGTTTTACAAATATAAAGGTTGGAAGAAGGTCTGCTAAATTGAAATGTTATACTATTTATCTTTCTCATCATGTAGTGATAATGCACTGTATCACTTCCCAGGAGATTTATATTTAGTGTTGAAGAGAACAAAACATACATATGTGTGGTGGTTTCTAATTTCATTCATGACACTTATATGATTCTTCAAAAGCTCACTTTTATTCTTTGCTAATGTTAACCTTATTAATAGTGATAATAGCTCTTATAGACATCACTCTAAGTACAAAGTGTTAAATAGACTACTTTGGGGGCGGGGCCAAGATGGCAGAGTAGAGACAGCACTTCCAAGGTGCTGTCTCCCGCTCCACTTCAAAATCATGTAAAATGGGACTCTGAACAACTTCTGGAGCTCCAGCACCCACAGAACAACACAGAGAAACTAACCTCCCACTGAGGACAGCCCAGGAGCCCTACAGGGAGCAGCCAGCTCAGCACTCTGGGAGCTGACAGCACAGTTCTCTGGGAGACAAGCCCAGGCCTGCTTGAGTTGTGGTTTTAGCCCCAGGGTGGCTGGGCCAGCAGCCAGCTGGAAGGACCCCAGAACACCAGCAGCTCTGGCAATTCCAGAATTATCAACACAGGCATGCCTAGGACAAAGTGAAATGTTACTGCCCTATGGACTTTGGGACCAGTATTTGGGGAATCACGTCAGCTTCTTCCCCTGGTGACAAGAATCAGCTGAGGGAACAAGGCAAAGACACCATTTTGCAGATTCAATTGCAGTGTCAGCTCCTGGTCTGCAGATTGTAGGAAGATCCAGCAATCAGTTTTGGGGGGTAATCTCTCTTGCTTTATCCTCCCTGGATCTGGATTCGGGTCTGGGGTGGAGGTCTTAGGGTGGGTATCCAGCTTGCCAGAAAGTGGGAAGGCTTCACAGAGGCCATCCAACAAATACCTCCGGAAGTTGTGAAGACCCCAATGTTTGGGACAGAAGTTCCTCTGTCTGATGGCAGAGTTCTACTGTGGCAAAAAGCCCCAAAATAAAGTAATTAAGTGGCAACATGCCTAGGCAAAGAAAACAAAATAAACAGAAAAATTCAACATTAGACTCCTATTTTGGGGGCAAAGAGTACCAAACCATGGAACAAGAGGAGGACTGTGAGGTCAGAACTCCTGCACCAAAAGCCCCAAATGAAAATACAAGCTGGTAAAAGGCCATAGAGGACATTAACAAGCAGATAAGAGAAGTGGAGGGAAAGTTGGGAAGAGAAATGAAAACCATGCAATAAAAGTATGAAATGAGAGTCAACAGCCTGACTGAGGAAAATAACACCTTGTAAATTAGATTAACTCAAATGACAAAAGAGGCTCCAAAAGGCAATGAGGAAAGAATGCCTTAAAAAGCTGAATTTGCCAGATGGTAAAAGAATCTCAAAAGCTCACTGAGGATATTTATTCCTTCAGAATTAGACTGGAGCAAATGGAAGCTAGTGACTTTATGAGAAATGAAGATGCTGTTAAACATATCATGCAATTGAAAGAATAGAAAGTAATATGAAACGTCTCCTGGGAAAACCCACTGACCTGGAAAATAGAACCAGGAGAGATAATTTAAAAATTATCAGACTACCTGAAAGCCATGATCAAAGAAAGAACCTAGAAATCATCCTTCAAGAAATTCTCAAGGAAAATTGCCCTGATGTTTTAGACCCAGAGGGGGAAATAGAGGTTGAAAGAATCCAGAGATCACCTCCTGAAAAAGATCCCAAAAGGAAAACTCCCAGGAATATTATAGCCAGGTTCCAGAATTCCCAGATCAAGGAGAAAATACAACAAGCAGCCAGGAAGAAACAATTTCAATATTGTGGAAACACAATCAGAATAGCACAGGACCTGGCAGCTTCTACACTGAAGGACTGAAGGGCATGGAATATGATATTCCAGATGGCAAAGGAGCTGGGATTAAAATCAAGAATCACCTACCCAGGAAAACTGAATATCATATTTAAGGAGAAAATATGGTCATTCATTGGAATAGAGGACTTTCAAGCATTCTTGACGAAATAACCAGAGTTGAATAGAAAAAAAAAAACATAGTTTAATATATACAAGAAGCAAGAGATGCTTGAGAAGGTAAACAGGGAAAAGAAATCAAAAGGAACTTATCAAAATTTAACTATTTACATTCCTACATGGAAAAAGAATAACTGTTAACTGATGAAACCTTTCTCAGTATGAAAATCATTGAAGAAGGGTATATGGGCATATGAATACATATGTGAATGTGTTTATATATGTATACAGTTATACATGGATGGAGGGCACAGGTGGAATTTGGTCAGAAGGGATGATACTTAAAGGGTGAAGTTAAGAGGTGATAGAGGAATATGGCAAGCAGAGATGGGAAGAGACAGGATAGCGTAAACTATCTCATATAGAAGAGGCAAGGGGAAGTGTTTGCAGGGGAGGGGAAGAACTGGAAAGCAAAAAGGCAAAACCATATTCTCATTGAATTTGCCTCAGGGAGAGAATGACATACATACTAAATGGGTTATCTCACCCTGAAGGAGAGTAGGGGGGAGGGGTAGGAGAGGGGGGATGATGGAGGGGATGGCATGCTGTGAGGAGGGGTGTTTGGAGGCACCCACTTTTGAAGAGGGACAGGATAAAAATAGGGAATGGACCAGGTGGGGGTGGGAGGGAAATATAGCCAGTCTTTTACAATATATCTACTATGGTAATGTTTTGCATAAGTATACATGTACAGCATATAATGAATTGGTTATCTTCCCAGTGGGAGTAGGTAACAAGGGAGAAAGGGAATGGATCTGGAATTCTAAGTTTTAAAATTAAATGTTTCAAATATATATAAATACTATTATTAATACTATTTTGCATGCAAATGGAAGAAAAGATGTGCAGGCATTGGGGCACAGAGATTCTCCTTGCCCTAATTGAAAAGTTGAAGGAATTATGGGAGAAGATGTGGGAGAGAACAGGTTGGATGAGGTGATATCCTGAGGGACTACTATTCTGGGGTGGTGGGTAGGGGAAAAATGGAATCTGGCAGAAATGAATGATGTAAACCAGAAGTTAATAAAACATTTGGGAAAAAATAACATGAAAAAACACAAAAAACACATTATAATAGAGTAAAGGATGTAGGGAGAGGAGCACTGTATGAAATCTGCTCTCATTGATTACTATTGTGCCCTATAGGCAATACGAGTGGTAAGTGAGGAATAAGAAGGGGAGATGGTGAGAAGGAAGGGAAATAGTAGTAAGGGGAAAGGGTAGGTAAAACAGGGGGTTATGGGGAGGGAATACTAAGGAGGTGGTGGTCAAAAGGAAAACTCTGAAGAAGGGGAAGGGAGAAAGAAGAAAACAAAAGTATAAACAGGGGAGGGGATATGATGGAGGGAAAGACACAGCTAGTAATCATAATTATGATCATGAATGAGATGAACTCTCCCATAAAAGAGAGGCAGATAGCAGAATGGATTAAAAAACGTAATCCTACAATATGTTGTCTACAAGAAACACATTGGAAATAAGGGGATACACATAGGGTAAAGGTAAAAGGCTGGAACAGAATATATTATGCTTCAGCTAAAGTTTAAAAAAAAGCAGAGGTAGCAATCCTTATCTCAGATAAAGCAAAAGTAGATCTAATTAAAAGAGATAAGGAAGGAATATATATCCTGCTAAAAGGCTACATCAAGAATGAAGCAATATCATTACTTAACATATATTTACCAAGTAGTATAGCTTCCAAATACCTAGAAGAGAAGTTAAGAGCATTAAAGGAAGAAATAGATATCAAAACTATAGTAGTGGAGCACATCAATCTCCTCCTCTCTGAACTTGATAAATCTAACCTCAAAATAAAGAAGAAAGAAGTTTAAGAAAGTGAATAGAATTTTAGAGAAGCTATATATAGGGATAAAAAGGAATATACCTTCTTCTCAGTGGTACATGGCACATACACAAAAATCGACCATGTACTAGGGCATAAAAACCTCACAATTCAATATAAAAAGGCAGAAATATTAAATGCATCATTCTCAGATCATGATGCAATAAAAATCATAGGCAATAAAGGGCCATGGAAAGATAGACTAAAAACTAATTGGAAACTAACCACTTTAATCCAAAAGAATGAGTGGGTCAAAGAAGAAATTATAGAAACAATCAGTAACTTCATTCAAGAGAATGTCAATAATGAGACAACATATCAAAATCTGGGGATGCATCAAAGGCAGTTCTTAGGGGAAGTTTTATATCTCAGAATGCATACATGTAAATATTAGAGAAAAGAGAGGTCAATGAATTGGGCATGCAATTGAAAAACCTAGTAAAAGATCAAATTGAAAATCCCCAATAAAATACTAAATTAGAAATAATGAAAACCAAGGGATAGATTAATAAAATTGAAATTAAGAAAACTATTGAATTAATATGTAAAACTAAGAACTGGTTTTATGAAAAAAACAATAAAATTGATAGACCCTTAGATACTATGATAAAAAAAGAAATTATGAGTATCAAAAATGAAAATGGTAAATCTACCTCCAACAAAAGGAAATTCAAACAATAATTAGGAATTATTTTGCCAAATTATATATACATAAATTTGATCATCTTAGTGAAATGGATGAATATTTACAAAAATATGAATTGCCCAGATTAACTGAAGAACAAGTAAGTTACTTAAGTAACCTCATCCCAGAAAAAAGAAATTGTACAAGCCATCAGAAAATTCCCTAGGAAAAAATCTCCAGGGACAGATGGTCTTAATAGTGAATTCTATCAAACTTTTAAAGAACAATTGATCCTAATATTCTACAAACCATTTGGGAAAATTGGTGAAGAAGCAGTCAACAAATTCTTTTTTTGACACAAATATGGTACTGATATTTAAATATATATAAATATAAATATACTGATATATAAATCAGGAAGAGATAATTAATACCTTGTATCAACAGCTAAAAATAAAAGCTAAAATTTTAAGACAATACAAAGACTCAAAGAAATGCACACAGCAAGTGACCGATTAAAATAAATTTTAAAGTATACAATACATTTTTTTTTGCTTTTTGGAAGGCAATTGGGGTTATGTGACTTGCACAAGGTCACATGGCTAGTTTTGTGTTAAGTGTCTGAGGCCGTATTTGAACTCAGGACCTCCTGACACCAGGGCCAGTGCTCTATTCACTGCACCACCTAGCCACCCTTGCAGTACAATTTTTCAACCTAGAGTCCACAAGCATTTTAAAAAATTCATAATTTTGTTTTATAACTGTATGGGTAGCTAGGTGGCAAAGTTGATAGAGTACCAGAACTGGAGTCAGGAAGACATATCTTCTTGAGTTCAAATCAGGTCTTAGGCAATTACTAGTTGTGTGACCATGTGCAAGTCATTTAAACTTTTTTTGCCTCAATTTCTTCATTTGTAAAATAAACTGGGGAAGCACATGAAAAACCACTCCAGTATCTTTACCAATAAAACTCCAAATGGGGTCATGAAGAATTGGACATGACTGAAAAATGTCTGAACAACAAAAGCCTTACATTTCAATGCAATTTTCCTTTGTAATCCCATATGTTTTAATTTTTTAGTATATTATTCTGAGGTGTCTAAAGACTCTCTAGATTTCCATAACAGAGAGAAAAGTAAGACACTGCTACAGGGGCCTGAGTAGGAAATTAAAATTTAGGAAATAAGACAACTTTGATGAAGGAGAATTAGAAATTTTCTGATGGACAAAAATAAGTGCAAAAAACCTAAAACTCATTTTGAATCAAATACAAAATAAAATGTTAATATCATGAACAGCAGACTGGTTACATCATTGGACATGATTTATACTCTAATTTATATTTAAATCTGAACAACAGAAGGTATGAATCTAATCTATAGTTATATAGAGCAAATTTATATCTAAGAACTTTGCCAGTTTTCTCTGTGATTCATCTAATCCTACTGTCTTAAATGACATTCTATATGCATAATCAAAGGTAATAACATGAGTGATTCCTAAGGTACTGGTATATTATGTTTGTACTCTACACAAAACCCTCACAGAATGTTATACTAAATATACCATAAATAATTTTTTTAAAAACACATAACTTCTGAGAAGGGGCAGAAAGGTTTTGCTGTTATAAAGTGTTGGACTTGGAGTCAAGCAGAGTTGAGTTAAAACCTGACCTTGGACACTGAATAGCTATGTGATCTTCTGCAAGCCACTTAACTGTATTTGCCTCAGTTTTCTCATGTGTAAAATGAGCTAGAGAAGAAAATGGTATTCTGCTCCAATATATTTTCCAGGAAAGCCCCAAATGGGGTCATGAAATTTCAGACATGACAAAAGCTACTGAATAACAACAACATTGTCTAAGGAGGAAAAACAAAACAAAACAAAACAAACAATCAGACAAAAAAAAAAAAAACCAATGTGCCAAAGTGGCCCAACACTGCAAAATAATTAAATATGATATAATAAATTGATAAATGCCTGGGGAAATGAAAAATTACTTTGCTGTTTCTTTTCATGTTCCTATGTAAATAGACAGTTGGCCTAGATATCTGGTGCACTTCTGTTCAAATCCTACTTTGTGACATATTTTGACTGGATAACCCTTGGCAAGTCATTTACGTTCTCAGTAACACACTGTGTTGTTTGAGGTGCAGAACTGACAAGGTAGATTGAAGGAAACAACACAGACAAATTCTATCACAACTCCCCTACAAATATGTCGTATCAAATTCTGGAATAGCATAGCCAAAAAAGGAGTGGGGTATAATATATTTCCAGTCTAAGACAACTTAGGACTTCAGGAAAAAATATTTGGAAGAGAGAAGTAGAGGTCATCCAGAGTAGTGGTGATGAATTCCGAATCTCTCAGCCCAGAGATAGGAAGGGCGGTCAGGAAAATGGTCACACAAAGGATATAGGAGACCCTTTGCTCGCCCTGATCATAGGACTTGGCACTGTTTGGCAACTACATTACATATAGACAGCTCTGGGTCACAATAGTTGCAGAGGGAGGAATTCTTATGTTTAGTCACAAGTGAACAGGGGCCATGGTCAGAGCTTCAGGGCACAGAGAAGGATTAGTGCTTGTGTCTGTAGGGTGGCAAGGAACCTGGTCACAATTACAGGACCAAGAAAAGTGCTATCTCTTTTAACTGTAGGAGGTCAGGACCTTCCTGGGAAGAGATAAGAGTATAGGCCAGGAGAGCAAGGATCCATACTCTCACCTCTTAAATTTCCTTTGAAGCACGAAAAACTTATAAGCACTAGAACTAACTCTAAAGAGAGCAGTATGAAAAAAAGTCTGAAGCTTGGCACAATGCCTTCATAACTTAAGGCAAGGAGAGCCCAATATTAACATAAATTTAAACATGAAGAAATGGAGTGGAAAGTGAAGAAACCTCACCAAAGAAAGTTACTTTGGTGAGAGGAAAGATTAAACACAAATTGAGAAAAAAGGCAACAATGTGAAAGCAGGCAGAAGCAGAGCTTAAAAGAAAAATGCAAATTGGGCTGAAACCCAACAAGAATTCTGAGTTTAAGAAAGATAAAATAGTGATAAAGGAAAAATTAGAAAAAAGAAATTAGACTAATGCAATAAAATATGAAAGGATAATTAAAAGCTTCATAAAAGAGGCACAAAATTACTGAGGAATATAATACCTTAAAATAGGATAGGGCAAAGGGTAAAAAAAATCACTAAAGAAAAGAAATCCTTAAAAAGCAGAATTAGCCAATTTTTTTCAAAAGTTACATAAACTCACCAAAGAAAATAATTCCTTAAAAAAAGAATTGGGAAAGTGGAAGCTAATAATTTTTGTGAGACATGAAGAAATAATAAAGTAAAACTAATAAAAATGGAAGAAAATATGAAATTTCATTGGAAAAACAACTGATATGGAAAAAAAGAAGAGAGATAATTTAAAATTATTGGACTATCTGAAAACCAAAATCCAAAAAAGAGCATAGACATCATGCTTCAAGAAATTATATAGGAAAACTATTCTCAAATTTTAGAATCAGAAGGTCAGTACGAAATTGAAAGGATTCACAAATTACCTCCTGAAAGAAATCTCAAATTGAAAGTTCCCGGGAATATAATTGATTAATTCCATAGCTTCCAGGTCAAGGAGAACATACTATAAGCAGTAAAAAACAAAGACAAAAGCAAAAAAAACCCAACAACAACAAAATTATCCAAATATCATGGAGCCACACTCAGGATCACACAATATTTAGCAGTACATGAAAGAAGAGGAGCACTTTGAATATGATCTATAAAGGAGCTAGGATTACAACCAAGAATCACCTAACCAGCAAAGCTGAGTGGTGTGATATGTGGTGGTAAATATTTAAGAAAAATAAAAGAATTTTAAACATTCCTAAAGGAAATATCAGAGCTGAATAGAAAATTTGACCTTCAAACACAGGACCCAAGAGAATCATAAAGTTAATGAAGAAAGAGAAGTCATTAGAGGCTCAGTGAAGTTAAACTGTTTACATTCCTTTATCACAACATGATACATATAATACTTAAGACCTTAATAATTAGGGAACTTAAAAGGAGTCTACAGAGAGGACATGGATATAAATTAATTATATTTGAGTCATCGCCAAAGAAAAGAGAAAGGGTGAGGAAGAAAGATGACCTGGAAAAATGGGAATGGGAGAAGAAAGGGAAATCTACCTCACAGAAAAGAAAAATGGAAAGAAGAGCTTTTAGAATTGAGGGGAAAATGGGGAAAGCAACACTTGTAACTTACTGTCATTGGAATTCATTCAAGGAGTGAAGAACACACAAACACACACACATATACACATTCACATATATACACATATATACATATATGCAAACACACATATATGTGTATATTAATACACAAATAAATATATAAATTCAACTACTCAACTTGGTATAGAAATTTATCTTAAAGAAAAATTAAGTAGAAAGGAAAGGGGATATGAAATAAAAGTTTATAAAAAGGAGGAAAGATTTATTGATGTAGTAGTCAGAAGTAGCACATACTTTTGAGATAAGACCAGATAAGAAGAAAGACAAAATGATAAATAGAATAAAATGGGACTGAGGGAAATGCACAGTAATCATAACTTTGAATGTGAATGGAATAAACTTATCCATAAAGCAGAAGCAGATAACAGAATGGATTACAAAGTAGAATACAACAATATGCTATTTACAGGAAACACACTTGAAAGAGAAAGACACACAAAGAGTTAAAATAAAGGGTTATTGCAGATATTATCATGCCTGAGTTGAGGCAAGAGAAAGACAGGGAAAGAAATCATGACCTCAGACAAAGCAAAACTAAAAAGTAGAACTAACTAAAAGAGATAAGGGAAAAATTATATTTTACTCAGAGGTAACATAGAAAATTAAGTAATATTCATACCAAACATATATACACCAAATGTCAGAGCATCCAGATTCTTAAAGGAAATATTAAGTAAGTTACTGAATGGAAATAAACAGTAAGTGTATGCTAGCAGGTCACCTCAACTTTTCATTTCAGAACTAGATAAGTCTAAACATAAAATGAATAAGAAAAAAAATGAGATGAGTGAAATTTTAGAAAATTTAGATATAACAAATCTGTGAAGAAAACTGGATAGAAATAGAAAGGTGCACATCTATTTCTCAAATGTACATGGAACCTTCAAAAAATTAATCCTTTATTAGGAAATTACAAACAAATCCAGTTAAGCATAAATAACAATTTCATATTTGTCAGATCATAATGCACAAAAATTAAATTCAATAAAGGGCCTTGGAAGCTTAGATGTTTAAAAATGAAGATTAAATAATCTAATCGTAAAGAATTTATTTTTTCAGAGAACAAATCATTAAAAAATGTCATTAAAAGTAATGACAACAATGAGACAACATACCAAAATTTATGGGATGCAGCCAAAGCAATATGTAGGAGAAATTTTATCTCTAAGCCTGTACGTCAATAAAAGACAGAAAGAGTAGATAAATGAATTATGTATGGAATTACAAAAATACTAGATGAAGAATGAATTACAGGGGGTGGAACCAAGATGGTGGCTTAGAAGCAGGAAAATTCTGTGAGCTTCCCCCATAACCACCTCAAATACCTATAAAATATGACTCTAAAAAAACTTTAGAGATGCAGAACCCACAAAGTGATGGACAGAAACAAATCTCCCACTGAAGGCAGGCTGGCCAGCCAGCAGGAAGGGTCTATAACAGCATGCTAGGAGCCAGTCCCAGCCCCATGTGAGCCTATGGTGTTAACCTCAAGGCAGCCCTGACCAGCAACAGCTGGAGTTGACTTCAGGAGAGTGGATCAACAGCAATTGTGGTAGTTTCCAGAATTATCAACCCATAAATGCCAAAAGCAAAGAAAAAGGTCAGTATGGAACTATGTGGGAACAAGAGCATGGTCCAGCCTCTGCCCCTTGGGTGAGAAGGTGATAAGCAGCAAGGCACTGCAGCCACGCAGCCATGCAGCCACCATTGCATGTCTGCTTCAGAGCTCCTGGCCTGAAGATCACAGGGGGACGAAGTGACCATTCTGAGGGGAAATCACTCTTACTTTAACTTGCTTGAATGTGGATAGTGGGCTTGGGTGGAGGACCTTGAGTGTGTGACCAGATGCCACAGCCTATGGAGGCTTCAGAGAGGGCATCCAACTAATAGCTCCAGCAGCAGTGAAAATTCCAGCAATTTTGGAAAAAGCTCTCCTCTCTGGAAGCAGAGTTCTCCTGTGGCAAAAAGTTCAAAAGTCAAGTAATTGAGTGCCAACATGAGAAAGCAAAGGAAGCAAAGCAAACACAGCAGTCAAAACTTAAATTCCTTTTTGGGGAACAAAAAAGTATCAAAGCATGGAATGGGAGGGATACAAAGAAGTAAGAACTCTTGTACCAAAAGCTTAGAAGAAAAATATGAACTGATTACAGGCCATAGAGGAATTCAAGAAGGATTTTGAAAACCAAGGAAGAAAAAGGAGTAAAAATTGGGAAGAGAAATTAAAGTGATACAAGAAAATTATGAAAAGAAGGTCAACAACCTGACTGAAGAAAATAATACCTTAAAAATATACTAACTCAAATGGCAAAAGAGGGCCAAAAAGACAATGAGGAGAAGAATGCCTTATAAAGCTGAATTTTGGAGGGCAGAGTCAAGATGGTGGAATAGAAACAGCAGTTCTGTGGAGCTCTCCCCCAACACTACTTCAAAATTATGTAAAAGGGGGACTCTGAATGACCTTTGGAGCTCCAGAACCCACCAAATGACACAGAGAAGCTAACCTCCTACTGAGGACAGTCCAGCAGCCTGGCAGGGAGCAGCCAGCACAGCGCTCTGGAAGCTGAGCCCAGGTCCTCTTGAGTTGGAGCTTTTAGCCCCAGGGTGGATGGACCAGCAGCCAGCTGGAGGAACCCCAGAACACCAGCAGCTGTGGCATTTCCAGAAATATCAACACATAGATGCTTAGGACAAAGTGAGAGGTCAGTGTCCTATGGACTTTGGGACTGGTTGGGAGAGCAAGTGACATGTTTCCCCTGGGGACAAGAAGCCACTGAGGAGCCAGCTCAGCTTGCACCACATTGCCACATTGCAGCTTCAGCTCCTGGCCTGTGAACTGTAGGGGGATCTGGTGATCAGTCTGGGGGGTAATTGCTCTTGCTTTACCCTTCTTGGATCTGGATTGTGGTCTGGGTTGGAGGTCTTGGGGTGTGTGACCAGCTTGCCAGAGGGTGTGGAGGCTTCAGAGAGGCTACCCAACTAATACCTCTGGCAGTTGGAAAAACTCCAGCATTTGGGACTGAAGCTCCCCTGGCTGGTGGCAGAATCCTACTGTGGCAACAAGCCCAAAAGTCAAGAAATTGAGCGGCAACATGCCTAGGCAAAGGAAACAAAATAAACAGAAAAATTCAACATTAGACTCCTATTTTGGGGGCAAAAAGGATCAAAGCATGGAACAGGAGGAGGACCGTGAGGTCAGAAATCCTGCACCAAAAGCCCCAAATGAAAATATGTGCTGGTTACAGTCCACAGAGGACATTAAGAAGCAGATAAGAGAAGTGGGGGAAAATTGGGTAGAGAAATGAGAAAGGTGCAAGAAAAGTATGAAATGAGAGTCAACAGCCTGACTGGGGAAAATAACACCTTAAAAATAGACTAACTCAAATTGCAAAAGTGGCTCAAAAAGGCAATGAGGAGTAGAATGCCTTAAAAAGCTGACTTTGCCAGATGGAAAAAGAATCACAAAAGCTCACTGAGGAGAATCATTCCTTCAAAATTAGACTGGAGCAAATGGAATCTAATGACTTTATGAGAAATCAAAATGCTGTCAAGCAGATCTAAACAAATGAAAGAATAGAATGGGAAAACCCACTGACCTGGAAAATAGATCCAGGAGAGATAATCGAAAAATTATTGGACTACCAAAAACCATGATCAAAGAAAGAATCTAGAAGCCATCCTTCAAGAAATTCTCAAGGAAAATTCCCCTGATGTTTTAGAACAAGAGCGCAAAAAAGAGGTTGAAAGATCCAGAAAAAGATCCCAAAAAGAAAACTCCTAGGAATATTGTAGCCAGGTTCCAGAATTCCCATATAAAGGAGAGAATACTACAAGCAGCCAGGAAGAAACAATTTTAATATTGTGGAAACAGAATCAGAATAGGACAGGATCTGGCAACTTCTACACTGAGGGATTGAAGAGCATTGAATATGATATTCTGGAGGGCAATGGAGCTGGGATTAAAACCAAGAATCACCTACCCAGCATAACTGAGTATCATGTTTCAGGGGAAATTATGGTCATTCAGTGGAATAGAGGACTTTCAAGTATTCTTGATGAACAAAACAGAGTTGAATATAAAATTTGACATTTAAATACAAGAAGCAAGAGAAGCATGAGAAGGTAAACGGGAAAAAATCACAAGGAACTTATCAAAGTTAAACTACTTATATTCCTATTTTGAAATATGATAATTGTAACTTATGAAACTTTTCTCAGTATGAGAATAGTTGAAGGGAATAGAAATGTGTGTATCCCACCTTTGGCCTGATACTGGAGCTAGGCTGGCCAGCCCCTCCCACCCTCTAGCTGCTGTAATGCAGAAGGGGCCACAAGGATGCCCTGGATCCCTCTGCCTGGCCTGGGCTGCTTCCTTTTCTTATCTCTCTTTCTCCAAAGGGGAGACAAAGAGAAAGCTGAAAGTTCAGCAGTTGCCCTGGCTGTTTCTGAACACAGAGGCTGTTAGTTACTTATAGACAAACAAACAGGCACACACTAAACACAGAAACACATAAGACTCACACACAGATTCTTAATAGACAGACCAATGGGTGCCCCAAGTCACACATCACGTCAGGCCAGGATAGAGCTGGCTCTGCCCCAGATGACCTACCCAGTGTCCCTGGGCAGCCTGAGAAAGAGGGACATATCACTGCATCCAGCTGCCCCAAATTCCCAACAGATAAGCTCTCTTACAGAAATAGAAGCCAAACAGAAACCAAAGACAGCTCACATCCAGAGGCTGGCACAGATGTCTGTGTCCAAAGAGCCAAAAAGAGATCTGATCAATGTCAGGGGATGGTTTGGACTTTCTAATCCTTGAATTCTGAGCTCTGAAAAGATTTCAGAGGACAGCTGCTCAAGGAAGTCAGAGCTTAGTGGTCTCCATCTCCTGAGGCCGAAGATCTTCCAGTTTTTTGGGGTCCTGGATGACGACACAGAATGGATTTGGGGTCTCCAAATGTTGTGCCCAGAAAACATGAGCAAGACCCAAGTAACAATTTAGAACTGAACCCTTTATTTTTGCATGTTGGCTGATTGGGCCACATGTTGGTGGGCTGATGGGGTCCTGACCCAAATATACAACCCAGATCTCAGGTAAAGCCTCAGCTTTTAAAGGGATGCCATGTGGCCAACAGTTAGGTATTATGTAAGCAGAGGCTTGCAGAGGCCACAATCAGTGATTGGTCAGTACACACCTTGAAATTCCTTCCAGAGCCAAGTCTCCCTGATCCAGCGACCCACCTATCACTATAAGAGAGAGAGGTGAGGTTTGGGCGAAGGGCAAAGCTGAACGTGGCAGTCTGCTCACTTCTGTGAGGGAGAACTGAGGTTGGGAGATGGGAAAGAATGGGGCCAGGTACAACACTATATAAAATAGTTTTTTTAAAAAAGTAGGTAGAGTCTGCCCCAATTTCTTTTTATGACACAAATATGGTATTGATACAGAATCCATAACAAAAATAGAGAAAGGAAACTATAGAAAAATTTCCTGGAAGAATATTGGTATAATACTCTTATATAAAACACTAGCAAGGAGATAACAGCAATGTATCACATAGATTATATACTATGAACAAGAACAGGAAGGCCAAAATGATTCAACATTAGGAATATTTTCAGCATAATTGACTATATCAATAAGAAAACAACAAAAATCATGTGATTACATAGTTAAATTGCTAAAAAGACTTTGACAAAACACAATCTACCCATTCCTATTAAAAATACCAGAACAATGGAATCAGTGGCGTTTTTCTCAGAATGATAAGTAGTATCCATCTAAAACCATCAGCAAGCATGAGCAATAATGGGGATAATTTAGAAGTGTTCTCAAAAAGATCCAGGATGAAACAAGGATGCCCTTTATCATGACTATTATTCAATGCTGTACTAGAAATACTAGCTATAGGAATAAGAAAAGAAAAATAAATCAAAGGATTTAGAATAGGCAATGAGAAAACAAAACTATCATTCTATGCAGATGTGATGATACATTTAGAGAACATTGATGTGATGATACATTTAGAGAACACTAATGTGTGATTGAGAACATTGATGTGATGAGAACATCATGAGAACATTGATGTGATGATACATTTAGAGAACACTAGAGAATCAACTGAAAAGTATTTTAAACAATTAACAACTTTAGCCAAGTTTCAGGATATAAAACAAATCCTTATAAACCATCATCCTTTCTTTATATGACTAATGAAGTCCATCAGGAAGAGATAAAAAGACAAAATTCATTTAAAATAATTACAGAGAATATAAAATATTTGGAATTTTCCTGCAAAGACAAATTCAGGGACTATATGAACACAATTACAAAATTTTTTTTTCCATACAAATAGAGAGGTCTGTACAATTGGAGGCATATTAATTGAATTAATGAGTTAATTTAGAGCCATACCAATCAAAATACCAAAGAATTACCTTATATAGCTAAGGAAAAAGTAACAAAATTTGCTTGGAAGAACAAAAGATAAAGAGTATCAACAAAATCAATTGAAAATATAAAGGAAGATGACCTAACAATACCAGATTTCAAACTATATTGCAGAGACATAATTATGAAGACAATCTGCCATCAGCTAAGAAAGAGTGGATCAATGAAATACATACAACTTCTGGGAAAACTAGAAAGCTGCCTGACAGATCCTAATCATAGACAAACACTTCACATTGTATACTAAGAAGGTAAAAATGAGTACATTATCTAGACAAAAATTGTGATATCATAAGGAAATTAGGGGGGTCATGGAAATTTTTACATGTTGGAATTATGGATAAGGAAAAAGTTTATGAACAAACAAGAGACAGAGCAGATCATCGTAAGTAAAATGGATAATTTTGATTATGTGAAATTAAAAAGCCTTCGTACAAACTAATCAATGTACCCAAAATTAGAATGAAAACAGGAGACTGGAAAAGAAATTTTATAGCATTTTTTTCTTTTCTTTCTTAATAAAGTATTCATTTCTCAAATATATAAGGAACTGAATAAAATGTATAAAAATGAGACTCTCCAATTGATAAATGGTTCAAGGATATGAATAAACAATTTTAAGAACAAAAAAATTCAGTTCGTCCAATTATTCTTATATTTTCTCTTTTTTATCTTTTCTCCAGATTTTATGAGATTTAGACTTAGAAGAATTTTAAAAAATGATTGAAATATTAATGAATGTTAGTGGCAAATTAAATATACTTGGATTAGAGTCCTATTGTTGCTAAATTATAACATGAAAGGGAACTTGGATGCTCAACAGATTGGCCAAGTGGAATATAAGTTCTGTCAAGAAGGTCAGGAAGTGTAGTGCACACCCATTTTTTGAGGACCAGTGTGGATAGTTTTAGACATTCTCACTTCTATAAGGTTGACCAGTTCAGATTTAAGGGGTATGGGGTGAGAAAGAGAATGGAAGGAGATTAGAGATTAGAGATTAGCAATACTCTGTCTCTCTATGTATAAATGTATACATATATGTGTGTATATGTGTGTACATACATATATACACACAAAAACACAGAATTGCAAATCACTTTATGCGCATTATCTCTTACATTACATAGATACATACATATGTGTGTATGTATGTATATACATATATGTATGCAAATTTTCTTCATATTTATGCAGGAATATGAAAAATGCCTAGAATTCTTTCATAAATTGTGTAATATTAGCTTTCCTTCCTTAAGTTACGAATGTAGTCCATGCCAATATATACTTTCAAGTTTTAGTAATTTTAGCTGGTAGTTCTGAAAACATTACAAAACCATCTTTCTTAAATAATGGCATCACTATTCCTTCTTTTCCTTGGCATTGTTTGAGATATAGATATTTGCTTTCCTCATGAAGAAAGAAACAGGGAATCTAGGAACTAAGACATAACCATGTCATTTCTATGCTTTAAATAAACTGAATGTAATTTAATAGTTATATTTGTTTAGTACTTTGAAAAGTTATTACAAAAAAGAAAACAAAATCAGTAAATGGCAAAAAAAATCTCCACTTGAACTGCTATATATTATAGAAATGATCATGAAGACTACATTCACTTCCTATATAAATGTAAGTTTGCCATGCTGGGCTGTGACATTTTTGATGACTTCTGATTCTTTTCCCCCTAATATTTGGCTATTTGTTCTCTTAATGCATGACAAAGTTATATAGTTCTGTAATTACAAACTGTGCCTGCCATAGAAAACTGCTGTTTATATATATATCCTAAACATCTTAAAACATTCTTATATTTAGATCCTTTAGTAGATCATTAATCTTGCTAAAGTAGCTGGTCCCTCCAATAGTACTGACTCTTCCATGTCTTCTTTTTTTTTTAAACAAATACTTTATTAACTTCTGTTTTACATCATTCATTTCCGCCAGATTTTGAGTTACAATCATTTTCCCCCCATTATTCCCCTACCCAACCTCCCAGAATAGCAGTCCCACAAGATATCACTTCCTCCAATCTGCTCTCTCCCATACCTTCTCCCATACCCCCATGGACTTTTCCATTAGAGGAAGATGAATCTTTGTGTCCCAATGCCTGCATATCTTATCTCCCAATTATAGGCAAAAGAGTATTAATAATAGTATTTATATATATATTTGAAACATTTAATGTTACGACCTTGAATTTCAGATCCATTTCCTTCCTCCCTTGTCACCCATTCCTTCTTGGTATATAAGTAATTCAGTATATGTTGTACATGTCTAGCTATGCAAAACATTATCATAGTAGATATATTGTACAAGGCTGCTTATAATTCCCTCCCACTCATCCCACCCCCCACCTGGTCCATTCCCTACATGATCCTGTCCCTCTTCTATAGTGGGTACTTCTAACCTCCCCTCACCCCAAGGATGCCCTCCCATCCATCATCTCTCCTCTCATCCCCCTTCCCCCTATCCTGCTGCCGGTTGAGATATCCCATTTAGTATGTATATCATTTTCTCCCTGAACCAAATTCAATGTGAATGTGGTTTTGCCTTTTTAGCCTTCCTTATTCTCCCCCTCCTTTGCACCCACTTCCCCTACATGAGATAGTTTACCTTACCATGTCTCTCCCCATCTCCTCTTGCCACTTTCCTCTCTCACCTCATAATTTCATCCCTTGAGTACTCTCCCTTCCCAACAAAATCAACCTATGCCCTCTATCCATATATAACTGTAACCATATACACACACATTCACATATGTATTCGTATGACCACACCCCTTCTTCCATTATTTTCATAGTGAGAAAGATATCATCAGTCACAGATATTGCTTTTCCATATAGGAATGTAAATAGTTCAACTTTGATAAGTTCCTTTTGATTTCTTTTCCCTGATTACCTTCTCAGGCATCTCTTGCTTCTTGCATCTGGATGTCAAATTTTCTATTCAACTCTGGTTTTTTCCTCAAGAATGCTTGAAAGTCCTCTATTCCACTGAATGACCATATTTTCCCTGAAACAAAATACTCAGTTTTGCTGGGTAGGTGACCCTTGGGTTCATTCCCAGCTCTTTTGCCCTCTGGAATATCATATTCCATGCCCTCGATCCCTCAGTGTAGAAGCTGCCAGGTCCTGTGCTATTCTGATTGTGTTTCCACAATATTGAAATTGTTTCTTCCTGGCTGCTTGTAGTATTTTCTCCTTGATCTGGGGATTCTGGAACCTGGCTATAATATTTCTGGGAGTTTTCTTTTTGGGATCTTTTTTCAGGAGGTGATCTGTGGATTCTTTCAACCTCTATTTTGCCCTCTGAATCTAAAACATCAGGGCAGTTTTCCTTGAGAATTTCTTGAAGGGTGATTTCTAGGTTCTTTCCTTGATCATGGCTTTCAGGTAGTCCAATAATTTTTAAATTGTCTCTCCTGGATCTATTTTCCAGGTCAGTGGTTTTTCCCATGAGATATTTCACATTGCCTTCTAATCTTTCATTTGTTTGGATCTGCTTAACAGCATCTTGATTTCTCATAAAGTCACTAGCTTCCATTTGCTCCAGTCTAACTCTGAAGGAATGAATCTCCTCAGTGAACTTTTGAGATTCTTTTTCCATCTGGCAAATTCGACTTTTTAAGGCATTCTTCTCCTCATTGCCCTTTTGGGCCTCCTTTGCCATTTGAGTTAGTCTATTTTTAAGGTGTTGCTTTCCTCAGTCAGGCTGTTGACCCTCATTTCATACTTTTCCTGCATCCTTCTCATTTCTCTTTCCAATTTTTCCTCCACTTCTCTTATTTTATTTTTAAAGTCCTTCTTAAGGTCCTCTATGGCCTGCAACCCGCTCATGTTTTCCCCTGGGGCTTTGGAGCAGGACTTCTGACCTCACAGTCCTTTTCCTGCTCTATGCCCCCAAAATAGGAGTCTAGGGTTGCATTTTTCTGTTTCCTTTGCCTTGGCATGTTGCCACTTAATTGCTTTACTTTTGGGCTTGTTGCCACACTATGGCTTTAAGGCCAGCTAGAGGAATTTTCATCCCGAACGTGTGGGGGCAACTTCCGTTTCTGGCAAGCTGTAAACCCACCCACAACTTCCACCCTAGATCACAATCCAGATCCAGGGAGGTTAAAGCAAGAGCGATTACCCCCCAAGACTGATCGCTGGATCTCCCCACGACTTGTAGGCTGGGAGCCGGAAATGCCTATGAAAACTACAAAATGGCGTGTCTCCTCAGCGGCTTCTAGCCCCCAGGGGAGGGAGCTGACGCATTCCCCAAACACAGGTCCCAAAGTCCATAGGACACTAACCTCTTACTTTGTCCTAGGCAAGTCTATGTTGATAATTCTGGCGTCTCCACAGTTCCTGGTGTTCTGGGGTTCCTCCAGCCGGCTGCTGGCCCTGCCGCCCTGGGGCTAAAACCTCGGCTCACGTGGACCTGGGCTCGGCTCGGCTCCTGCGCTCTGCGCTCTGCCGGCTCCCAGACCACTGCAGGTCCTTCCTGCAGGGTGCTGGGCTGTCCTCAGCGGGAGGTTAGCTTCTCTGTGTCGTTCTGTGGGTGCTGGGGCTCCAGAAGATTTTCAGAGTCCTTTTTTACATAGTTTGTGGAGAATCTGGGGGCAGAGAGGCTTGGAAGAGCTGTTTCTACTCCGCCATCTTGGCTCCGCCCGGGCCCAATTCTACTTTTTAGAGTTTTTTTTTAGTGACTTTTTGTGCCCCTTTTTTCCAGTTGTCCAATTGTGCTTTTTTAAAAGACATTCTTCTCCTCACAGGCTTTTTGTACCTCTTCCATCATTTGACTTAGTGTTTTTCTAAGGTGTTATTTTCTTCAGTAATTTTACCAATCTGACTTGTTTTTCATGAACTTCTTGCACCATTCTCATTTCTCTTCCCAATTTTTCCTCTACCTTTCTTACTTGATTTTCAGAATGGTTTTTGAGCCTTTTCATGTCCTGTAGCTAAATCATATTTTTCTTAGAGGCTTTAGATGTTGTAACTTTGACTTTGTTATCTTCTGAATGTGTGTCATCTTAGTAACTTTCTATGGTCAGATTTTTTGTTGTTGTTTTCTGATTCTCACCATCTTTTATTTCACTTTTAACTCTTTGTTAATGTAATACTCTCCTTCCAGGATGGAGGGTGCACTGACCCCAATCTTTAGGGATTTTATTTAGCAGTTTTCAGTTTCTTCTAGGGACCTGTAAGTTTGAAGTTTTTCTGAGGTATTATGATCTAAGGAGTTATTTACTCCTCTCCTGGCCTGTGCTTTGGTCTGTGAGCAATCATAAGCACTATTTTCTGCCCTAGAACTCTGAGAAATATCACTGTTCCATGGAGCCTACAAGATCCAGTGTGCTAGTGCTCCTCCTCACCTTCGGTCTGCCATCCAGGACTGTGACCCAGATATGAGTACAGGTAAAGTTATAGAATCCTGCCTCAGTGCTATCAAAGAGACCCTCACAATCTCCTTCTGACCAATGGTTTGACCCCTTTACTTTCTGTGGGCTGAGAGCTCTTGGAGCAGCTACTGAAACTGCTGATTCAGTTGCTCCCAATCAATGCTCCTGGTTTGTTCCTATGCTGGTTCTGAATCTGCCAGACTGATTTCCACTCTTACCCAGGTACATCAGACATTTTATATTGATCTTCTAATTTGTCTTTGGCATCAGTGGGCCGAGAGGTATAGAAAATGCCACTGTTGCCATCAATTCATTTGCCCCAGTGCCTGTTCCTGGTTTGTTGGGGTCTTCTCTGTGCTTGTACAGCCTGTATTGAACTGTGCTCCCCTTTCACTATGGTACAACAAATCTTTCCTGCCAGCCTTCCAAGTTATCTTGGCCTTTAAAATGTTTCACTCTGTCTTTTTGTAGGTTCTGATGCTCTAGAATTTGTTTAAGGTCATTATTTACAGGTATTTGGAAGGCTTTGCAAGGGAGCTTAGGTGAGTCCCTCTCTTTACTGCACCATCTTGTCTCTGTCTCCAATATTTTTCTTTCTTGCCTTTTATCATTGTGTATGCAAAACTGGATATGGGTTTTTTGCCAGATTAGCCCATTTTCCCCTGAAATCCCTCTCTGAATAAATTCCTACCTGTCAACTTTCAATAAGTGAATAAAAGCATCACTCCAGAAATTCTTTTTATTGAACATAAATGAAGTGCATACTAACTAGTATTTACTCTGCCAGGTAACAGGGATATAAATAGTAGCCCTTTCTTTTGTAGGATTTTTGTTTACTCAAAGGAGCAGATAAAAAGACATTTGCTTGATGAAACAGAAAATGGTACTATGCTGACCTGTTTGAAAATGAATTAATGGAAAAATATTGAAAGATCATAAAAAACTGTAGACATACATTATTTCCCTGTATCTAATCTCAATACAATTTCTTTAAAGACTATGAACTTTCTTCCCAGGAAATTTTTAATCCAAGATCCATTTAGGGACTGTGGGATAATTGTATAATAACTATATGTCATACCTGAAAGAGATGAAAATTTTGCCACAATTAGATGGAGGTAAGTTACCACATCAGGAGGTTCTGATTTGAAGTAAGGAAGTGAAACTGAGGGCATTGATAGAAGTGCTAATAGAAGCCAAATGAGAAGAGAAGACAAGATAACACATAGAGAGAAGTATGAAAAACAAGAATAAATTGAGCAGACACTGAAGTCAAAGAAGAGAAAAGCAGTTGGACTGAGAGCTGGAAAAGATCTTAGAATTTTTAGTTTCCCTCTAGTGAGCTGAGAGGAGGAAGACAGGATTTATTGATTGGATCTAACTGGAGAAGACTCTAGCGAGGGTGGAGTGCTGGCTGGGTTTGTTCATATTACTTGTTGGTAATATTTACAGGTTTAGAGTTGGTTAAGATAAACAGACTCTATAGATCTTCTTGGCATTGATTTTATGAGAAGTACTCTTGTGCCTCAGTATATAATGTGTCAAGCATTACCTCCCATATATATGCAATCATCAATCCTCAGAGTGAGTTCTTGAAATTTGACTATTTGTAGTGTGGCATCATCCCTTGTCTCCTACATATACCCCTCTAAGGAAACAGTCACAGACCTATCAGCATAAGTTAATGTTTGGGCTGAGTTGGTCTAGAGAATGAGATTGAGAAATGAGGTATGGATGATAGGTAGGGCTCATTCTATGTAAAAATGAAACCAGGTATGTACTCAAGGAGCTTAGAGCATTGCAGGAAGAATTTAATTTAAATGGAACACATTTTAATCAGAAGATGATAAATATATAAGCAATACCTAAAGAGGATACTGTGAGACATTTGAGGTGGATTGATCACTTCTAGCTGTTAGTTTTGAGTAGGGGAGAAGAAGGTCAATAAAGAAAGGCTTTGGTGAAGAGAGGGTACATGAATTGGACTTTGAAAAAGATTCAAATTTTCCAAAAGGTGGAAATGGGGGCAAAAAGCTAGGCATTAGAGACAGCATGCATGCAGGGCAAGACAGAATTAAAGGATTACTTTCAGTTTTTAGTCCTCTGTTTTCAAAGAAAATTGATGACATCACAGTGTTTGGAGCAGGGACAGTGTATCCATCCATGGCTGATCAGTCCAATACAAGTTTGGAAGGTTCTACTACACACTGGGCAAAAGTAGTCCATTAGAATATTTGGGACAGAGATGTTTCTGGATTTCATGTTCATGTTTCCTTTGTGCTGCAGTGTATCTGCTTTGCTCATGGAGTGTAGAGCCTTCTTTGATGTGGGCACAGTGCATACTGGGTAGTTCTGTGCTAGTATCTCCAATGTCTCATAATCGATACTAAAGTTCTTCAGTGAGACCTAGAGAGTGTACTTGTACTACTTCTTCTGATCACCATCTGGGTGTTTGCTTTGTGTGAGTTGTCCATAAAATAGTCATAGGTAAGTTTGGGCTATGTGGTCAGTCCATCAGTGATATGTTGTCTACAGTAGAGTGAAAATGCTTGGCAGTTCATCTTGAGGAAGTATATCAATGTCTGGTACTTTATCTTTCCAGGTAAACCTCAGAATCTTACTAAGACAATGCAATTGGAAGTCATTTAGTTTTCTGACATGGTGCTGATAGACTATCTAGGTTTCACAGGCATACAGAAATAAGTTCAGCACAATTGCTGTATAGATCTCCAGTTTAGTAAGCAGTTGCATGCCTTTTCTCTCCCACACTTTCCTCTGGAACACCATAAATATTGAGCTAGCTCTATCAATATGTGTGTCAATCTCATTTTCTATGTGTACATCCATGTAAAGTATATGACCAGGGTAAGAAAACTTATCATCAACATTCAAAATTTCTCTATTTATTTTAACCAGTGGTTTCATGTATGGATGGTACTATGCTGTCTGGTAGATGTCCCCTATTTCCTTAATGTAGATTGTCAGGTCAAAATTAGCACAGGTAACAGAGAATTCATCTATAATCTGTTGCATATCAATCTTAGAGGTTGTATTGAGTGTGTAATCATCTGTTAACAAAAATTTTGCTTACCAGCTCTCCCTTCAATCTTGTCTGGGCTTGTAGCCTTTTCAAGTTTACCATCAATGTAGTAGCTGATCTTGATTTAATTTTCCTTCTCATAATTACTTTACATTTGACAACATTGTGAAAAACAGCATGCTAAAAGGTATGAGAACAAGTACACAGCCCAGTTTCACTGCATTGGTGACTGGGAAAGCACAAGAGCATTACCCTTCAACCAGAACCCATTTGAACACTCCATCATGAAACTGGCGCTGACTGCAACCTGAGGAATATCATTAACGTCTTCCACATTGGTTGATTATGGTCTATTGAGAAAGCTTTGGAAGTTTTCAGACCATTTCTTCAGAATTTTGTTCTTTTCACTGATCACCACACCTCCATAAGAGTTCTTTGGCCCATAAATAGCCTTTAGGACATAATTGAAGTGCTTTGTATATTTGCTATAGGCATATAATTGAATCTCATCTGCCTTCTTACTGAACCAAGCACCTTGGATCTCTCTAAGCTTTGCTTATCTTTACTTTTGATAGAGTTAAATGCTGCTCTTTTTTAGGAGACACACAAGTTGTCTTTTTGGTTTCATTTCTTGTTTAGCAGAATCTAAATTTTCCCATCATTTTCATCAGACCATTCCTGATATTTGTGAGTGTTCTGGCCTAGATAAACAGATGTGGTGCTGACCACCAAGCCTCTGAAAGCTGCCCACTTCTTTTCTTCTCTGTTGTTCCTAATGTTGTGCTGACTCAGCTTTTCCTCCAGGTCAACAATGAACTGTTCATGCTGAAGACCTATGATTTCTTGATGTTGAGTCTCCTGACAGTCCTTTTGCTGTGAAGTTGGTATTTTAATTGAATGCTGATGTTTAACTGAAGAAGATGAGTTTATGATAAGCCCAGCACTCTGCATCACACATCGCCTTCATCATTCTCACATTCTGCCTCTCTTTTCTCCCTATGATGACATAGTCTACTATATGCCAATGCTTGATGTAAAAGGGCATCCACAATGTTTTGTTGTATCTAGGTGAGGGAAGACAGCATTGGTGATAAGGTCATGACACACAAGTCTTCAGTACTAAGTGACCATTGAGCCTGTTATTTTTCCAACTTCATTCTACCCAAGGACTCCCTGCCATGTCTGATAATCTGTGACTACTCTGGTGTAAAAGTCACCTAGAATTACAAGGTTGTTCACTTTTAGCACATTCATGCTAAGGTTCTCGAGGTTTTCACAGTTTTCCTTTGACCATATTAGAGTTAGTCATGGAGGGAGTATACACACTGACGATGGTGGCATAGCACTTTCTTGCAGGTGACAGTTGCATTGTCAAAAGCCTGTCATTCACTCCTTATTGGAGGCAAACAAGGTTGTTGACTCAATTAGATAATATTGTGAAACCTTCATGGCTCTCCTCATCACAGTGTCCACTCCAGAAAAAACAATGTATCCAGCTTCAATTTCAGTAAACTGACCTTAATTTGCCAGTCTTGTTTCATTCAGGGCTGCCATACTCACTGAGCTCTCTTGCAACAACAGGTATTTATCTTTCAAGTCTACTGGATTTCATGTCCATGAACATGCACATATCCCATGTACTGATGTTTAGTGTAATAATCTTAGAAAAATTTTGCACTTCTTTGTGCTTTGTCTACAATGTGGGATCTCCACCTGCCACAGGAAATAGGCCAGGGTTACATGGAGACAAATTTTGAGTCATCTTTTCTAGTCCCTTACGCCAAGAGTTTAGCAATATTGTCTTTAAAAATCTGCTTAGATACCCAGAGGGCTGCTGAATCTCCCTACTGCTTCAGGCTAGTGAGAAGATCACCCAGTACCCTGGGCCACTTGTGTAGAGGATTGAGGCTTCTCTTTTCAGTGTATCAGCACCTGCTGCTTCATCACTTTATCGTTTCCACAAGATTTCAAACCAGGTAAAAGAGTAGACTAAAATTATAAATTAATGGATGATGTGTGACATCTCAACTTGCACACAAATTTAATTTAAGTGAGGCAGAGTTGTCAGACTCACTCTTTCTTCCTGAATTATCAAAGTCCAGCAGTAAAACAAAAGTCACGATGGTCAGCAATGACCTGGGAGACAGTGGATGATATTGGCATCTTCAATGTCTGAACAAGCTCTAAACATTCCTCAGAATCTGCTTCAGGCAGTTTGATAGCCTTAGAACAAATTATTTTCACCTGCCCATTTCATCAGGGGAAGTATTTACATGCTTGGGTTAGACAGACCCCTAACTCTTAGATGGATTTGAGGCCTGTCTGTTACCCTTAACCTGGTTTTCCATTTCTGTTGAGATTGTTTTACTGCTGTACGGTTGCTGTACATGCTACACCTTCTTGGAGCCACAAGTGAAAGTAGGGTGACAGGTGGACACCAAAAGTAGATGAGTAACCCAGAAAATATCTCATTAAGCCCCCATACCAGAGTCCTTTCTGAATATCCCATAGACCCCAAGAAAGTAGTTAAAATGCAAATATAAAATTTACCTGAAAATACAACACTTGAAATATCTATTTGAGAGGGAGTATATAAATAAAAAAAAGACTGGGCTCAAAGATATATGGTTACCTTCTTGTAATGGGAAGCAGGAAGAGGAGTCATTGATAGAGACAAAGATAGAAAGACCAAAGAACAAATTTATCTGAGCCCACAGTCTTATCGGTATGGCTTAACGAAGAGGAAATCGAGTTAGTGATCTTAGAAAAAATATTTTTCCAGAGCAAGAATGAAAAAAAAAATGCAAGCTACAAAAGACCAACTTTGGGAAAGCAAGTGAAATACAAAATTCAAGTCATGGACACTCCATTTCTTGTCTCTTCTTCTGGTCTTGATCTCTTATGTTTAATCTCTGCTCCCACACTGGCCTTTTTGCACCAGAGTATGTAAAGTAGGAAGAGAAATGTTGAAGAAAGGATATGATTCATACTTAAGATATGTAGAACAATGAAAAAGCACAATTAGCTCATTTTTATATTGCTTATTTCTTTTTTGAAGGACAATCATCTTTGGACTTATATGTATAAATTAAAAACAGCTAGCCAGGAGTTAAAAGCTAAGATAAATATAGAGGGATTGAGAGAGCATCTGTCTACCCTCTTGGGATCTTGAAAGAACTGGCAGATATTGTTGCTGAGCTACTGCTAGTGATTTTAAATGATAATGGAGAATAAGAGAGGTATTTCAGGACTGAAAAGAAGTAAATGATGTCCTAGATTTTTTGTTTTTTTTTTTTAACAAGGAAAGTAGGTATATTCAGCAAACTATGCCATCCTCAAAGTCATTGGTTTAAAAAAATGTTGAATAGCACAGGGTGTGAAAAGCTTGTGGTTCTGACTTTTATTCCTGACCAAATTCTAGAAGGTATTAGTCAATTGTGGGCATCATGAGCTTTTAGAAAGGGACAAGGGCAAGCCTCTAAGCCAATAAAGCTTCATAAAAACATGTCATGCCAGAATATGTAGATTTTCTTCTTTTTGGCTGGGTAATCATAATAAAAGAGTAAAGGAATTCTGTAGATCTATTATCTATTTCATCAAAATATTTGAAAAAAAGCCTTACATGGTGGTTGCTAGATGATAATATAGTTAAGTAGACAACCCAATAACTGAATTCCAGTATATGATATGTAGTTATTAATGGGTCTCTATTGATATGGAAAGAAGTCTATAGTGCTGTATTTCAGGTATCTTTCCATGTGTCTTTAGAAGTCAACATTTTTATCATTAACCCAGATAACGACAGAGATTTTTGTTGTTCAGTTGTTTCAGTCACATTCAGCTCTTTGTGAACCCATTTGGGATTTTCTTGGCAAAGATACTAGAATAGATTGTAATTTGCTTCTTCAGTTCACTTTATAGTTGATGAACTTAGGAAAACAGAGTTAAGTGATTTGATCAGAGTCACACAACTAGTAAGTATCTGAAGACAAATTTAAAATCCAGTCACTTATTTCTGCATCTACAAAATGCGCTAGAGAAAGACATGGCAAATCTCTCCAGTATCTCTAGCAAGAAAAACCTAGATGGGGTGAGAAAGAGTTGGGCATGATGACAAAGATAACAACTTGCATTTATCTATCACTTTTCAATAATTTTCAATATATATATATATATATATTTGTAAAAATTAACTCATTTGATTTTTACAATTTTATAAGGTGATAGTATGCCCATTTTACAGAGGAAAATGAATGTAATGGATGATGAATTGCTTGCCAACAATAAACTAAGCAGCACCAGATATAATAGTAATTAATAATGATATCTTCAGAACTTAAATAGGACTTTAAGGTTTACAAACTGTTTTGTAAACATTACCTCACTTTAATTTCATAAAACACTATAAGGTAAATATTATTACCCCCATTTTACACATGAGAAAACAGAGACAGACAGAAGTTAAATGACTTGCCTAGAGCCAGACAGCTAGTGTGTGAAACTTGATTTGAACTCAGGTCTTCCTGACTCAAGGTCTAGTACTCTATTTAACTTTACTGTCTAAATAAATTTGAATATAGTCAGTCTCTTCTGACTTTAAGTTCAGTATTGTTTCCCCTACTATCCTTTTTCTCTGCTAATGCCTATCCTGTGAAACTTCAGTTGGCACAAAATTATACAGTTGAATGATAGTCAATACCCATGAAAATCTTAAATGTCCAGAATAGGCTAAAGCTAATTAAAATAAATTAAATAGGAATAAATATAAATATTTCGCTCATGTTCAAATAACTTTACAATATACAGAATGGGGGAAAATTTGTCCAGATAACATCTGATTTCAAAAATATTTGAGACTTTTTAGCAGTTCCAAGAGCTCAAAATAGGGCGGAGTAAAGATGGCGGACTAGAAACAGCACTTCCAAGGAACTCCAACCCACACCACTTAAAATTATGTAAAAGGGGGGCTCTGAACGACCTCTGGAGCTCCAGAACCCACAAAATGACACAGAGAAACTAACATCCTGCTGAGCATAGCCCGGCAGCCCGGCAGGCAGTGGCTAGCATAGCATTCTGGGAGCCGCCAGCACAGTGCTCTGTGAGCTGCCAGCGCAGCTTCTGGCCAGGCCTGTGTGAGTCGCAGTTTTAGCCTGAGGGTGGCTAGACCAGCAGCCGGCTAGAGGCACCCCAGAACACCAGGAGCTGTGGCATTTCCAGAATTATCAACACATAGATGCCTAGGAAAAAGTGAGAGGGTAGTGCCCTATGGACTTTGGACTAGTTGGGAGAATGAGTCAGTTTCTTCCCCTGTGGGCAAGAAGCTGCTGAGAAGCTGGCCCAGCTTGAGATGTGTTGCCATATTGTAGCTTCAGCTTTTGGCCTACAAACTGTAGTGGGATCCAGCAACCAGTCTCCAGGGGAAGCACTCTTGCTTTACCCTTCTTGGATCTGGATTGCAGTCTGGGATGGAGGTCTTGGAGCAAGTGACCAGCTTGCCAGAGTGTGTGGAGGCTTCACAGAGGCCACCCAACTAATACCTCCCGAAGTTGAGAAAAGTTGAGAAAACTCCAATGTTTGGGATGGAAGTTCCCCTAGCTGGAGGCAAAGTCCTACTGTCGCAACAAGCCCAAAAGTCAAGTAATTGAGTGGCAACATGCCTAGGCAAAGGAAACAAAATAAACAGAAAAATTCAACATTAGACTTCTATTTGGGGGGCAAAGAGGATCAAAACATGAAACAGGAGGAGGACTGTGAGGTCAGAACTCCTGCACCACAAGCCCCAAATGAAAATGCAAGCTGGCTATAGGCCATAGAGGACCTTAAGAAGCAGATAAAAGAAGTGGAGGAAAAATTGGAAAGGGAAATGAGAAAGATGCAAGAAAAGTATGAACTGAGAGTCAACAACCTAACTGAGGAAAATAACACCTTAAAAATAGCCTAACTCAAATGGCAAAGGAGGCTCAGAAAGGCAATGAGGAGAAGAATGCCTTAAAAAGCCAAATTTGCTAGATGGAAAAAGAATCTCAAAAGCTCACTGAGGAGATCCATTCCTTCAGAATTAGACTGGAGTAAATGGAAGCTAGTGAGTTTATGAGAAATCAAGATGCTGTTAAGCAGATCCAAACAAATGAAAGAATAGAAGGCAATGTGAAATATCTCATGGGAAAAACCACTGACCTGGAAAATAGATCCAGGAGAGACAATCTAAAAATTATTGGACTACCTGAAAGTCATGATCAAAGAAAGAATCTAGAAATCATCATCCTTCAAGAAATTCTCAAGGAAAATTGCCTGGATATTTTAGAACTAGAGGGCAAAATAGAGATTGAAAGAATCCACAGACCACCTCCTGAAAAAGATCCCAAAAAGAAAACTACCAGGAATATTATAGCCAGGTTCCAGAATTCCCAGATCAAGGAGAGAATACTACAAGCAGCCAGGAAGAAACAATTTGAATATTGTGGAAACACAATCAAGATAGGATATGATGAGTGATAGAGACCTACCAGTTCTATTATCATCAGAAAAGATATATTTATTCTAGCTAGTCCCAGAGGGCCAGGTAGTCTATCATAAAACCTGGATTTAGACTGGATTGTTGGGAAGAAAAAAAAATACCAAAACCATCACCATAATTAGAGCTACCCAAAATGAAATGGATTGTCTGAGAGACTGATGGATTCTCCCTCACTGAAGATTTTCATTTGGAGACCAGATGATCAGTACTTTGCAGTTGTAGGATGGACTATTGGTCAGGTTTAGATTGGGCTAGATGGCTTTCTAAGTCTTCTCTAAGGGAAAATACTATGTGATTTTGACTTCCTGCTCAAGCATTACCCCTTGAATTTTTATTCCCTATGGAAATCAATATTTCTGTTGAGATATTATTTTTAGTTTACTAATTGGATATCTTCTTCCTTTCCTTGGAGGAAATTCTTCCCTCCTTCACAACCTTCTCCTCTACCTTTCCCCCCTCCTGCAACTCATATATTTACCATTTGCCCTCACTACTTCCACATATTGGAATTCTTTATGGGAAATTTTACCAGAACCCTGGAAGTTTTGTAGCTTAGAGTTGAATGGAGAAGAGTTTTAAAAAGTCAAGGAGTGGTCAGCAACATTAAATGCATGTAAATAAAGAAGAACAAAAATGATAAGTATGAAAAGGCCACTAACTACGGTCAGTGTTTTATTTTAATGACTTAGAATGACATTTCCATATAGAGGGTAGAATCCAGATGGCAAAGGATTGAGAAGAGAGTAGACAACTAGGAAACAATATTATGGGGTATAAATGATATTTTTTTCTTTCTATAATTTTGACTGTGAATTGGGAGAAAAAGGATAGAACTTCACAAAAAAGAATATATTATTTTTGCATGCTAAAAACTGGAACTTTAGATATAAGTAAAATTTTTGATATAGACACTCCTTCACACAGACAATTATGTTATCAATGGTTCTGCTTCCATCTTTGACTCCATTATCAAATGATACCCAGATACTTTGTGTTAGAAGTGTCTATCACTGGTCTTTTTAAGGCCACTTTTGGAGCTGTCCTATTGATCTCAGTCTTAGGATAATAAAAGATAGAATAATGGATATAAAGCTGGAAGAAGGCCCAGAGGTCATTTAACTAAATTTCCATATTTCTAAGATGAAGAAACTTAGGGACAAAGGAGAAAAGTGGCTTTCTCAAAGACCATATAGATAGTAATCAGTAGCATGCCCAAGTCCCAAAATATTCCTTTTACTATACCATAACTTTCTGTCTTTACATTTTAAGGTCTTTAAGTAACCATTATATAAGCTTCTATTGAGGTTCTGAACTTGGGTAATCATGTATAAACACCAAAATTTATGATGGATCAATTAGGACATCAAACTTGGAGTGCACTGAAGAAGGGAATCTAATAGAGGATATTATCAATCAGTCTGTCTCACTGTAATGGCTCTAATTTCCATCTCAAGGGAATAACTGAGTAGTGAAGCCCATTCATCCTCTAAGATCCTTCTCCTCAAACCTGACTCTCCTCAATGAGAAATTATTTTCTCTTAGACATTTAGTCATTATCCTTTTTTAAACTTACCTATGCATTTATCTTGCTCTCTTTTTATTATAATATTTCATTAAAACCTGAAATTTAGATCCTTGAGGTCTTTTCTAGTATACAATTTTCATTAAATAGAGTGAAGCAGCTCAAATTCTCTCATGGAATATTGTTAGGAATTTTTAGGAGCAGTGTGGTAGAAAGTTCTGGGGTGCATTTGAGATTTCATTTTGTGTGGGGCAACTACCACCAGGGAACATTCCCCTACCGATGCAGAATGGAATTATGCCCACGAGGCAACTGGGTGGCGCAAGGGATAGAGCATTGGCTATGAGTCAGAAAGATTCAAGTTCAAATTTAGCATTGGAAAATATGTAACTATGTGACCCTGGGCAGGTCACTTCCCTTCTCTAATATTAAGTTTCCTTAACTATAAAATGTGGATAATAATGCCATCTATCTCCCAGGTGTGGTCAGGATGAATTAGATAGTATTTCTAAGGCTTTTTGTAAGACAAAGCACTTTATAAATGTGGTGATAATGATGATTATGACAATGTTCAACTATTAACAACTTATATGATTCCTGGAATCCAGGCTTTATTTAGTCTTTTCTCCAATAAACACCATAACTTCTACTAAGTACACTTTTTTTAAATTTGGTTCATTCAAAGTGAACTTTACTACTGGCCTCTGAGTCACAAATAACTAAAAGATTATCACAGCAATTAAAGCAGCTCCTCAGAAAGCTGTTTCCCTGCTAACCAAGGGACCTCATAACTAAACACCCACATGTGTCAACCACAGTGGCCATGAGATTTATATCATTTCATGGGAAATGATTTGCCCTTTCAAGGGTTGCAATAGTCTGTCAGCACTAAAAAATTAATGATATAAACAATCACCTGGAAGACAAAAAGAAATGGGAACCTGCCATAGCTCAATAATCACTCTGGTATTTAGTACTTTGAGATGAGAAATATTGTGTCTAATGTATTATTCTGCTAAAGCAAAAAGGGAAACTTTTAAAGAAAAAAAATAACCTGAGATGTGCTTAAGTAGAAAGTGATAAATAACTCCTTGATATATTGAGCAACTCAGAAAGTACTACATATTACCCCCAGTAAATGGTTAAGAAACCACTCTGTTAATGCTTTTGAAGGCAGTCATTTTCATAGATCAGATTCTGAGTGTATGATCTAGTTAAAATGATGTCACATGAATGTTCCATTCAAGGTATGAGGTTCAAACTAAATTGCTCACTATTGCCCACAAACATTTCACACAATTTCCTTATAATGTTCTGCCTTACATGGCTGCCCTGTACTACTTCTAGTTATAACTCCTCAGCATTCCGGTATATCTCTAATGAAACTCAACAGCAAGAGATAGAGAAATCCCATTTAAAGTCACTGTAGACATTATAAAATATTTGGGATTCTACCTGCCAAAACAAACCCAGGACCTATATGATCACAACTATAAAACATTTCTCACACAAATAAAACCAGATCTAACTAATTGGAAAAATATCAATTGCTCATGGCTGGGTCGAGCTAATATAATAAAAATGACAATTTTACCCAAACTAAACTATATATTTAGTGCCATACCAATCAGTTTACCAAAAAACTACTTTTAGAGTTAGACAAAATAGTAACAAAATGTATTTGGAAAAAAAAAAAACGGTCTAGAATATCAAGGGAATTAATGAAAAAAAATGCTAGGGAAAGTAGATTAGCTTTGCCAGATTTTAATCTGTATTATACAGCAGCAGTCATCAAAACTGCTTGGTACTGGCAGAGGAGTAGAGTAGTGGATCAATGGAATAGATTGGGCGCAGGAGATCCAGCAGTTAACGAATATAGTAATCTATTGTTTGATAAACCCAAAGACCCCACTTTTTAGGATAAGAATGCACTATTTGACAAAAACTGCTGGGAAAACTTTAATATAGTGTGGTGGAAATTGGGCATAGACCATTATCTAACACCATATACCAAAATTAAGTCTAAATGGGTGCATGATCTAGGTATAAAGGGTGATACTGTAAGCAATCTGGGAAAGCAAGGAATAGTTTACCTGTCAGATTTGTGGAGAGGGAAAGACTTTAGGACCAGACAAGAATTAGAGAGCATTATAAAATGCAAAATGGATAATTTTGATTATATTAAATTGAAAAGCTTCTGTACAAACAAAGCCAATATAACCAAGATCAAGAAGGAGGTGGGAAATTGGGAAAGAATTTCTACAACCTATGTCTCTGATAAAGGATGCATTTCTAAAATATACAGAGAACTGAATCAAATCTATAAGAATATAAGTCATTCCCCAATTGATCAATGGTCAAAGGATATGAACAGGCAGTTTTCAGAGAAAGAAATTAAAGATATCTATAAGCATATGAAGAAATGCTCTAAATCACTATTGATTAGAGAAATGCAAATCAAAACAACTCTGAAGTACCACATCTCTCCACTCAGATTGGTTAAGATGACAAAACAAGAACATGACAAATGCTGGAGAGGATATGGGCAAATTGGAACACTAATGCATTGCTGGTGGAGTTGTGAACTTATCCAACCATTCTGGAGAGCAATCTGGAATTATGCCCAAAAGGCTATAAATAATTTCATACCCTTTGACCCAGCAATACCACTTCTAGGGTTATATCCCAAACAGATCATAGAAATGGGAGGAAGACTCATATGTATAAAAATATTTATAGCAGTTCTTTCCGTGGTTGCAAAGAACTGGAAATTAAAGGGGTGCCCATCAATGGGGGAATGGCTAAACAAGTTGTGGTATATGCATGTAATGGAATACTATTGTGCTATAAGAAACGAGGAGCAGACAAACTTTATATTTACCTGGAGAGGCTTATACAAACTGAGGCTGAGTGAGAAGAGTAGAACCAGGACAAATTTGTATACAATCACAGACACAACATGTGTGTGATGACCAACTATGATAGACTGGACTCTTCTCAGCAATGCAGTGATAAAAGTCAATCTGAAAAGACTCATGAAGGAAAGAGATGCCTACATGCAGAGAAATAACTAGAATGAACTGAGTTTGATTCCTGATGGAAGCAAACTAATTGATATTTTTCTTTTCATTGTTTGGTTTTATTTCCTCTTTACCATTTTTCATTCCATCTAGAAGAATACACCTTTGTAACCTGACTAATGTCTAATGTGAAAGTATTTGTAGATCCTATACTGGACTATATGCCATTGTAGGGGTTGGGGGGAGGGAGGGAAGGGAAACTCAAAATTTAAGGAACTATGGAATTGAATCCTGTAAACTAAAAATAAACAAACAAATTATTTAAATTTGAATTCTTTAATTTTGCAAGGAGAACATTTTAAAGGCATATGATAGCTGACTTCAAATACTTGTTAATTTGTCATATGAAAGAGGAAATAAATTTCTTCTGTCCAGCCCCCCCATGTCCAAACCTAGCACAAATGAGTTAAGTTACTGAAGGTAGGTTTCATATCCATATAAGTAGAACAATTTCCTAATGGATTTATATGAAAACAAAATGCCTCCCATTAGTGAAGTTACCCTCACTGGAGGATTTCAAGTTGAAAAACTTGTCATAGGAATTGTAGCAAGAATTCTTTCATTGCTGAATGAGGAGCCCAAGATGACCTCTGAGTTCCCTCAAAACTCAGAGCTTCTATGAACATATTATATGCCAGTTCTCCAGCAGTAACCTTAAACTCAACAAATTAATGTTGTGAAGTGACTTAAACATTTCCATAGTTTTCTTTCACAACCTGAAAATGGGTAATCAACAAGCTCTAACAGTCCAGCACTTTGCATTTTGACATTGCTAACTTGATATTGCTTAATAATAACCTATTCTTCCCTTCTTTCTTCTTTACCTAGTTATTCAAAAATTTCCACTAATATTAGTTTCTATAGATGTCTGGAGTAGTGAGGATAACATGTAATAGTCAGAAATGCTCCTTACATTAAATTGTTTTTAGATATCATCTCCAGGTACACTTAATGGAATAGTAGCAAATTAGTTGCATTTGTTACTAGAAATCAATGGAGAAATTATGAAATAGTGAATCAAGAGTACCGAAAATATGGCAAAGGCAAGAGGTCAATCGATACCAAAGAGGTAAATATTTAAATATTAATACTACCAAATAAAGCAAAGCAATATAGACTTTGATCAAAGAAGTTTATATAAATTACATCACTGCCATATGATGTTATGTTGTTATTTGTTTTTCATTCTCAAATAAGATTTATGGCATTAGGAAAGTGATTTCTTGACTTGTTTTTTGGCCACTCTCATTCCATTCCCTTATAAATGGGATAGGATAGAGTAGGGGTGTCAAACTCCAAAAGAAATGTCCTACAGAACATATTGACACCACTATTCTATCCTATCCCATTTAGACCACCATTGGTAGTTTTATAGCCAGTAATGAGGGATTTGCTACTCCTGAGTCAGAAAAGATGATGGATTTGGAGTCAAGCTTTGATTTTTGAATGTTGCTCTGTTTTAGTACAATTGAGACCTTGGACAAGTAACTTCACCTTCCTGATTCTGAGTTTCTACATATGTGAAATAATGGTAATAGAAGTGATGACCCACAAGGCATTTTCAGGGGCTAAATGCTACAGTCTGATGATTCAGATGGGTGGTGTTGAGCCAGACTCAAACAAGACTGGTAACAGTTCTTTTATCAAGTCATATGAAAAAGATATGACAGACTGCTATGCTTGGCAGAAAATGAGACTGACATAGTAAGGACAGAGAAGAGCTAGTAACACCAGAAATATAAGGCTCTACTCCAGGTAAAGTTACATCAATTGACATGAATAATATAATAATAATAGTAATAATAAAAATAGCTGCCAAAAGTTAGCAAGCACTTTACATATGTTATCTTATTTGATCTTCAGACAAACTGTTGAAGCATGTACTAAAGGCACTTCATATTTTCAATGATAGAACCAAGCCTCAGAGAATAATAAATGAAGGGAAGTATTCATAGTTATATAGCTAATAGAGTCAGAAGTGGAAAAAGACCCTAGACCTCACCTGAAGCCAAGTTGCTGAACATAGGCCTCACCTCCCATGCTGAAAGTGGAAAAACAGCTAGATTTATTGAGCAATAATTGTAGCTTACACATATACATGTATTTCCAGTTTACAGAGTTCTTTTTTCCCCCACAACAACTCTGTTTGAAGTCCAAATGTGATTATTCCCATTTTCAGATAAGTAAGTTGAGATTGAGGGATTCATAGATAATATACTCTTTCCCCTGTCATCTCCATCCTCCTAGAATGATCCTTAAGAATGAACTTTTCCATAAATGGAAGGAAGGAGAAAGGAAGGAAGGAAGGAAGGAAGGAAGGAAGGAAAGAAGGAAGGAAGGAAGGAAGGAAGGAGATGGACAAGAAGAGGGTTCAAGAAATGTTCCCAATTAGGTACATGGTCAGAATTGGTGAGCTTTGTTGAGGGAAAGGAGATAATTGTCTGCCATGAGACTAGACTGGGAATACTACTGGTTTATTTTCTTCTGGACAATTGTAGCAGCAAGTACCCCAACATCCCCAGGGTGGCTGCCAACACAGGTTCTTAGATCTGCTTTTCTAAAGGAAAGCAACTCAAAATGGGTTAACAAGCTTACTTTAATCAATCAAACATAGATTATAGATCATTTACCTAGTTCAAGGGGAAAAGGTTAACATCCCAAACTTCAAAGTATACAGACAGATCAAACAGACAGGCTTCCAAACTGTTCAACCATTATCAATACCAAAATCACAGTTACCAGAGAGGGAAGCATCAACATCTGGGTTTTCAAAGCCGGGGGGCTCTCAACGGCTGCCCAGAGTCTCATCTGTTCAAATCATACAACACTTCTCAAAGTGAGCCCCAAAGCAAATCCTCCCATCAGGCTTTATATAGCCTTCTCCTGGCTCAGAGAATGTAACAACCTTCTAGACCCACTGCCCAATCACAAAGTATCAAGGTGTGGGCTTTCCTGAAAAACAAGCCTCCCACCACAGGCTCCAGGTGCACTTAACCTAGGGGCAGGGAAGATCTTTAAATTTGCATTTCCATAACAACAATTTGATAAGATAAGGAAGTGTAGATAGAGAGATTGCCTTGAAGCCAGGAAGACCTAGGTCCAAAACTTAACTCTGTCATATATTTGTTATATGAATCTGTTCAAGTCATTTAACTTCTCAGTAATATAAGAAGTTTTCTTTTTTTTTTTTTTTTTTTAAACAAATACTTTATTAACTTCTGTTTTACATCATTCATTTCTGCCAGATTTTGAGTTACAATCATTTTCCCCCATTATTCCCCTACCCAACCTCCCAGAATAGTAGTCCCACAAGATATCGCTTCCTCCAATCTGCTCTCTCCCATACCTTCTCCCATACCCCCATCGACTTTTCCATTAGAGGAAGATGAATCTTTGTGTCCCAATGCCTGCATATCTTATCTCCCAATTATAGGCAAAGAGTATTAATAATAGTATTTATATATATATTTGAAACATTTAATGTTACGATCTTGAATTTCAGATCCATTTCCTTCCTCCCTTGTCACCCATTCCTTCTTGGTATATAAGTAATTCAGTATATGTTGTACATGTCTAGCTATGCAAAACATTGTCATAGTAGATATATTGTACAAGGCTGCTTATAATTCCCTCCCACTGATCCCACCCCCCACCCGGTCCATTCCCTACATGATCCTGTCCCTCTTCTATAGTGGGTACTTCCAACCTCCCCTCACCCCAAGGATGCCCTCCCATCCATCATCTCTCCTCTCATCCCCCTTCCCCCTATCCTGCTGCAGGTTGAGATATCCCATTTAGTATGTATGTCATTTTCTCCCTGAACCAAATTCAATGTGAATGTGGTTTGCCTTTTTAGCCTTCCTTATTCTCCCCCTCCTTTGCACCCACTTCCCCTACATGAGATAGTTTACCCTACCATGTCTCTCCCCATCTCCTCTTGCCACTTTCCTCTCTCACCTCATAATTTCATCCCTTGAGTACTCTCCCTTCCCAACAAAATCAACCTATGCCCTCTATCCATATATAACTGTAACCATATACACACACATTCACATATGTATTCATATGACCACACCCCCTTCTTCCATTATTTTCATAGTGAGAAAGATATCATCAGTCACAGTTATTGCTTTTCCATATAGGAATGTAAATAGTTCAACTTTGATAAGTTCCTTTTGATTTCTTTTCCCTGATTACCTTCTCAGGCATCTCTTACTTCTTGTGTCTGGATGTCAAATTTTCTATTCAACTCTGGTTTTTTCCTCAAGAATGCTTGAAAGTCCTCTATTCCACTGAATGACCATATTTTCCCCTGAAACAAAATACTCAGTTTTGCTGGGTAGGTGACCCTTGGGTTCATTCCCAGTTCTTTTGCCCTCTGGAATATCATATTCCATGCCCTTCATCCCTCAGTGTAGAAGCTGCCAGGTCCTGGGCTATTCTGATTGTGTTTCCACAATATTGAAATTGTTTCTTCCTGGCTGCTTGAGTATTTTCTCCTTGATCTGGGGATTCTGGAACCTGGCTATAATATTCCTGGGAGTTTTCTTTTTGGGATCTTTTTCAGGAGGTGATTGGTGGATTCTTTCAACCTCTATTTTGCCCTCTGGATCTAAAACATCAGGGCAATTTTCCTTGAGAATTTCTTGAAGGGTGATTTCTAGGTTCTTTCCTTGATCATGGCTTTCAGGTAGTCCAATAATTTTTAAATTGTCTCTCCTGGATCTATTTTCCAGGTCAGTGGTTTTTCCCATGAGATATTTCACATTGCCTTCTAATCTTTCATTTGTTTGGATCTGCTTAACAGCATCTTGATTTCTCATAAAGTCACTAGCTTCCATTTGCTCCAGTCTAACTCTGAAGGAATGAATCTCCTCAGTGAACTTTTGAGATTCTTTTTCCATCTGGCAAATTCGACTTTTTAAGGCATTCTTCTCCTCATTGCCCTTTTGGGCCTCCTTTGCCATTTGAGTTAGTCTATTTTTTAAGGTGTTGTTTTCTCAGTCAGGCTGTTGACCCTCATTTCATACTTTTCCTGCATCCTTCTCATTTCTCTTTCCAATTTTTCCTCCACTTCTCTTATTTGATTTTTAAAGTCCTTCTTAAGGTCCTCTATGGCCTGCAACCCGCTCATGTTTTCCCCTGGGGCTTTTGGAGCAGGACTTCTGACCTCACAGTCCTTTTCCCGCTCTATGCCCCCAAAATAGGAGTCTAGGGTTGCATTTTTCTGTTTCCTTTGCCTTGGCATGTTGCCACTTAATTGCTTGACTTTTGGGCTTGTTGCCACACTATGGCTTTAAGGCCAGCTAGAGGAATTTTCGTCCCGAACGTGTGGGGGGCAACTTCCGTTTCTGGCAAGCTATAAACCCACCCACAACTTCCACCCTAGATCACAATCCAGATCCAGGGAGGTTAAAGCAAGAGCGATTACCCCCCAAGACTGATCGCTGGATCTCCCCACGATTTGTAGGCTGGGAGCCGGAAATGCCTCTGAAAACTACAAAATGGCGTGTCTCCTCAGCGGCTTCTAGCCCCCAGGGGAGGGAGCTGACGCATTCCCCAAATACAGGTCCCAAAGTCCATAGGACACTAACCTCTTACTTTGTCCTAGGCATGTCTATGTTGATAATTCTGGAGTCGCCACAGCTGCTGGTGTTCTGGGGTTCCTCCAGCTTGCTGCTGGCCCTGCTGCCCTGGGGCTAAACCTCGGCTCATGACCTGGGCTCAGCTCGGCTCCCTGTGCTCTGCGCTGCGGCTCCCAGACCACTGCGCTGGTCCTTCCTGCAGGGTGCTGGGCTGTCCTCAGCGGGAGGTTAGCTTCTCTGTGTCGTTCTGTGGGTGCTGGGGCTCCAGAAGATTTTCAGAGTCCTTTTTTACATAGTTTGTGGAGAATCTGGGGGCAGAGAGGCTTGGACGAGCTGTTTCTACTCCGCCATCTTGGCTCCGCCCCCCTATAAGAAGTTTTCTAAGGCTACTAGTTGTAGAGAAGGTGCTTATCACCATTGTAAGAGGTAGCTTTCTCATCGGAGTGTACTGCATGAAAGAGACATCTTACCAATCTAAACCCCAAGCAAATTGTTAAGAAATTTTCGTGATATCAAACCTAAATCTTCTTATCTTCAACTTTTACCTATTGCTCCTCATTCATCTCCTTAGGACAAAATTGAACAAATCTATTTCTTCTTCCTCATGACAGCTCCTCAAATAATTGAAGATAGCTATCATGTTGCTCCAAGTCTATTTTTCTCCGGAATAAACAAATAATTTCTTCAACCAGTCTGGTATAATTGTGTGATTCTTCAGCATCTTTGGTGTCCTCCTCTCAACACATAAGCTTCTCAATGAACTTTATTAAATATGGCCACCTGAATAAAATACCGTACATTAAATAAACGATGTATCAACTGCAATTGAGCTCATGGTAACAACAAACAAACAAAACCAAAAACAAACAAAAAATAAGGTAATAGTGGAACTAAGTTCTCTGACTTCAAGCCTCATTACTAACCTGTAACTAAAATAATAAATTATTTTTTTTCTCTAAGTTTTGAGTCAGCATGAAGAAAGTAGTATTTACTTTTTGGGTAGGGTTATATTTTTGGATAGTACTTAAAGTGAGGGAATTTTAGACAGTTTTGTAGACTCAACAGAACCATTACATATGCACAAAACAGTTTTTATTTAAATTGCAGTATGACAGGAAATCCAATTCAAGAAATATATCTGCTTCCTTAGTATGCTCTGCTGGGGGAAAAAAGGATTTTAATTTTCCCATTATTAGTGTGTTTGAAGTTTGATGTAGTCAGAAAAAAAAAAAGAAAATGGGGAAAAAACCCTCTCACAAGTATAGAATGTTCTTAAATAAAAGTTCTATCATATCAAAACGATTATACACACACACACACACACACACACACACACACATACATATTCAGCTGCACAATGATTTTAATAAGAAATTTCCTCAGTCCAGCCAAAGGACAGATGTATTATTCATTATTCTAAGTCAATAGGATTACAAAATAAAATAATTTCTATTAAAAATAGTAGGAAGATCTATGTCTGGGGTGGGTGAAGAGGCTAGGTGGCGCACGCAGTGAGTAGAGCGATGGCCCTGGGGTCAGAAGGACCTGAGTTCAGATCAGGCCTCAGACACTTAACACACACACAAACAAAAACCTAGCCATATGACCTTGGGCAAGTTACTTAACCCCAATTGCCCTCCAAAAAGCAAAATTATAATAATAATAATAATAAAAGAATTCTGCCCATGTCCTGAGACAATAGTATTAACTATAAAGTCTAAACAGTTGTTAAAATTGTAGAATGAGATCCTGAAATGTAACTTGGCTTTCATAAATTTTTATAGTGTCATGAAAGAATGATATCACTATAGCTCAAAACCCTGTTTTAGAGGGGTCTTATTTCAGTTCAAAATAGAGATAACCTTGATATCTTCTGTTATGTGATGCTTAATTTTTTTTACTGTCTACCTATGTAATCTTGGAGAGATTGGTAAAAATAGAAGCCATTTATAGACCATGAGATGAAATGAGTCTTATAAACTGCGCTACCGCCTTTTTCAAAGCAGAATTTTGATGGATGCAGACTTCTAAAAGATTTCCTGTAGCATTTTCCCCATTATTTATTAAGTTTTGGCTCCAACTCATCCCTGGAATAATATGGTTTTTACATCAGAAGAATGAGGGTTCAAGTCTCTTTATGATTGCTTAGGTTTTTGGAGACATAGCATGACATAGTGGATAGCGTAATGAAAGTAGAGTTAGGAACACATGGAATCAAATCTTAAGTGTTTCTATAGCTGTGTGATCCAAGGAAAATTACTTAACCTGCCTCTGCTTCAGACTACTTGATTATAAAATGAAGTGGTCTGACTGATGATCCCTAAGGCCCCTTAGAGGTGATGATTCTATAATTACCTGTCTACCCACAAATTATCATCACATTAATTACTGAATTATTCTTTCCATATTAATAATAATAGTTGGCATTTGCACAGGTTCTCCTGATGTCCTTATTACAGGGTAGAACAAATATATGCTTTTTATTGAATGATTTAGGGAGGGAGAAAAACATAAACTTATGCCAAAAGTGAGTACAAGTCTCTCACTTCACTCATTCCTTTATGCTGCCAATTGAACAATATAAAATTATTCAAAATAAATATATCATGAAAAATGATTGTGGAAAATGGTAGTAAATCAATAGGATGATTTGGTATGTTAAATTGATTCTCCTTTTGCATCATTCCTCACTCCTAGAACAATGTCAATAATTACAGTTTTCAGAGTGAATACTGCCCCATCATAGGGCCTCTCCCCAACCAGTCCCTGATTATTAAGCCTACAACCAAATGCTATCATCCCCTGATTAACACTTTTTTTTCACATTTGTCTCAAAATGCCTTTCCTGGATCCAAGTTCTCCCACCACCTCAGGTGTGACTTACAAGGGTTTCAACTCTACTTCTTCCAAGAGAGAATGTACACACACACACACACACACACACACACACACACACACACACACACACACACAATATTTCAGAAGTTAATTTATTTTTATCTTTCAACATTCACTTCCATAAGTTTTAAATTTTCTCCCCTTCTTTCACCTCACCTCTCCCCAAGACAGCATGTAATCTCATATAGGTCCTACATATACACAGATATATTTTCAAACACCAAACACATATCATCTCTCTTTACCAACAGGGTTATTTATCACTGGAGCTCCCTACTATCACCAAAGTAAAGCTTTCTTTCCTTGCTCCCTATTATCAGTCATTCTTCACTCCTCTTTACTAAATCATCTATAGGCTCTTTTTCTGGAAGTAAGATCACTGTTCCCTCATGGATAATCCTTGATTTGATGCCAGCATGTCACACATTCATGTCTATCCCTTTGCCTCTCTTTCCCCATTTTCGAGTACCATCCCATGTTGTAACGTAGTCCACCCCCTACAACAAAAACAAAAGCAACATAGATTTACCCATGAACAGGGTATCACCAGGCTTGGTGCATAATACCCTCTGTCTGACTTTTCATTATTTCCATCACCAGATTTATACCTTCACCTCTGTATCCTTGTGTGCTTTTAGAAGGAACTTAATGAGGGTGGCTAGGTGGCGCAGTGAGTAGAACACTGTCCCTGGAGTCAGAAGGACCTGAGTTCAGATCCAGCCTCAGACACTTAACGTGCACACAAACAAAACCTAGCCTTGTGACCTTGGGCAAGTTACTTAACCCCAATTGCCCTCCAAAAGGCAAAAAAAAAAAAAAAAAAAAAAAAGAAAGAACTTAACGGTTCTTTCTACTATCACTCTG
>WOXC01006473.1:0-75933 GCA_011680675.1 Gymnobelideus leadbeateri
GACAGGGCATCATGGGACCTCTCCCAACTGTGGGGGACACAGACCCTTCCACCAGGCCTCCCAGATTGTCCCCAGAGCTGTCCCTGGGAACTTCCTTAGTTTACTGACCTCATCCCTTTGTTTCAGGCTTGCTTCCTGATCTTTCTTCTACCACTGTCCTGAAGTATCATTAATTAGATCCTTGTTATTATGACTAATTATCTACTATTGTTATTAGAAAATCAGGGGCAGGAGGGCAGGGTCAAGATGGCAGAGTAGAAACAGCATTTCCACGAAGCTCCAGCTCATACCACTTCCAATTTATATAAAAGAGGACTCTGAACAAACTTTGGAGCTACAGAACCCACAAAATGACACAGAGAAGCTAAAGTCCCGCTGAGGACAGCCCGGCAGCCTGGCGGGGAATGGTCAGCACAGCGCTCTGGGAGCCCAGCACAGGGCCCTGTTTAGCCCCAGGGCAGCCAGACCAACAACCTGCTGGAGGGACTCCAGATCACCAGCATCTGTGGCATTTCCAGAATTATAAACACATATTCCAGAATTATAAACACAGATGCCAAGGACAAAGTGACAGGTCAGTGCAGTGTGGACTTTGGGACTAGTGGGGAGAGTGCATTGGCCTCTTTCCCTGGGGGTGAGAAGCTGCTGAGTATCGGCAGCACAGCCCACCACGTTGCAGCTTCAGCTCCTGGCCTGCAGACTGTAGGGGGACTGTAGCTCCTGGCCTGCAGAATTTAGGGATCAGTCTGGGGGGGGTGGGGTGGAGTAATCACTCTTGCTTTAACATTCCTGGATCTGGATTATTATCTGGGGTGGAGGTCTTGGGGTGTGTGACCAGCTTGTCAGAGTCTATGGAGGCTTCAGAGAGGGCACCCAACTAATACTCCAGGAGCTGAGAAAACCCTAGTGTTTGAGATAAAGCTCCCCTGGCTGGTGGCAGAGTCCTACTGTGGCAACAAGCCCAAAAGTCAAGTAATTGAGTGGCAACATGCCTAGGCAAAGGAAATAAAATAAACAGAAAAATTCAACATTAGACTCCTATTTTGGGGTCAAAGAGGATCGAAGCATGGAACAGTCAGAGGACTGTGAGGTCAGAAATCCTGCTCCAAAAGCCCCAAATGAAAATATGAGCTGGTTACAGGCCATAGAGTTCCTTAAGAAGCAGATAAGAGAAGTGGAGGAAAAATCGGGAAGGGAAATGAGAAAGATGCAAGAAAAGTATGAAATGAGAGTCAGCCTGACTAAGGAAAATAAGACCTTAAAAAATAGACTAACTCAAATGGCAAAAGAGGCTCAAAAAGGGAATAAGGAAAAGAATACATTTAAAAGTCGAATTTGCCAGATGGAAAAAGAATCTCAAAAGCTCACTGAGGAGAATCATTCATTCAGAATTAGACTGGAGCAAATGGAAGCTAGTGACTTTATGAGAAATCAAGATGCTGTTAAGCAGATCCAAACAAATGAAAAAATAGAAGGCAATGTGAAATATCTCATGGGAAAAACCACTGACCTGGAAAATAGATCCAGGAGAGATAATTTAAAAATTATTGGACTACCTGAAAACCATGATCAAAGAAAGAACCTAGAAATCATCCTTCAAGAAATTCTCAAGGAAAATTGCCCTGATGTTTTAGAACCAGAGGGCAAAATAGAGGTCAAAAGAATCCATTGATCACCTCCTGAAAAAGATCCCAAAAAGAAAACTCCTAGGAATATTATAGCCAGGTTCCAGAATTCCCAGACCAAGGACAAAATATTACAAGCAGTCAGGAAGAAACAATTTGAATATTGTGGAAACGCAGTCAGGATAGTGAAGGATCTGGCAGCTTCTACACTGGGGGATGGAAGGGCTTGGAATATGATATTCTGCAGGGCAAAGGACCTGGGATTAAAACCAAAAATCACCTACCCAGCAAAACTGAATGTCATGTTTTAGGGGGAAATAAGGTCATTCAATGGAATAGAGGACTTTCAAGCATTCTTGAGGAAAAAACCAGAGTTGAATAGAAAATTTGACATTCAGATACAAGAAGCAAGAGATGCTTGAGAAGGTAAACAAGGAAAAGAAATCATAATGAACTTATCAAAGTTTAACTATTTGCATTCCTACATGGAAAAAATGATAATTGTATCTGATGAAACTTCTCAGTATGAAAGTAGTTGAAGAAGGGTATATGGGCATATGAATACATATGTGAATGTGTGTATATGTTTTCAGGTATACATAGATAGAGGGAACAGGTCAAATTTAATAGGAAGGGATGATACTTAAAAGGTGAAATTAAGAGGTGAGAGAGGACTATAACGAGAGGAGATGGGGAAAGACAGAATGGGGTAAACTATCTCATATAGAAGAGGCAAGGGAAATGGTTACAAGGGAGGGGAAGAACAGGAAGGCAAAAAAGCAAAACCTTATTCTCATTGAATTTGGATCAGGGAAAGAATGACATACATACTAAATAGGATATCTCACCCTATAGGAGAGTAGGGGGGAAGGGGATGAGAGGGGGAATGATGAAAGGGAAAGAGGGAGGGAAGGGGGGGAGAGAAGTTGGAAGCACCCACTTTTCAAAAGGGACAGGATCAAAGTAGGGAATAAACCAAGTTGGAGGTAGGATAGGAGGGAGGGAAATATAGTCAGTATTTTACAATAAATCTACTATGGTAATGTTCTTCATAGCTACACATGTACAACCTATACTGAATTGCTTATCTTCCCAGTAAGGGTAGGTGACAAGGGAGGAAGGAAATGAATCTGGAATTCAAATTTTTAAAATCAAATGCTTAAAAATATATAAATACTATTATTAATACTATTTTACATATAATTGGGAAATAAAATATACAGGCATTGGGGCACAGAGATTCACCTTGCCCCACTGAAAAAGTCAAAGGGGGTATGGGAGAAGATATGGAAGAGAGCAGATGGGATGAGGGGATCAGGGGCAACTGGGTGACACCAGAGCACCAGCCCTGGAGTCAGGAAGACCTGAGTTCAAATCTGACCTCAGACATTTGACATACTTGCTAGCTGTGTGACCTTGGGCAAGTCACTTGACCCCAATTGCCCTGCCTTCACCCCTCCAAAAACAAACAAAACAAAACAAGAAAAAGGGAAAAAATGAAAGACAGAGCTGGAAGGGCCCTTGAGCATATATGATCAGACTCACAGATCTATAGCTGGGAGGCACTTTGGAGGCCAGGAGAGATGAAGTGACCCACCATGGGTCATGTAGCTAGCATCTGAGGAGAGATTGAAACTCAGGCCCAGGGCCTGCCTTCTGCACCATGAAGCCTCTGGTCCATCCAGGCCAGGGTTCTTAACCCTTTTTGTTCATCTGGTGAAGCCTGTGGAACCTGTTTTAGAATCACATTTTAAAATGCAAAATAAAATACACAAAATGGACTTGAGATACTGAAATATGGTCATAAAAATGTAGAATGAATAAATGTATAAATGTATAGAAATAGGAAACCCAGATCTAGCTCACTGCCCTCCCCCTTTCACAGAGGGGCCTGGGGCGGGACTGGGGGCAGGACCTGGCATGGAGTGGGGGTGGGGCTGGGAGCAGCATCATGGCGGAGTCTGTTAGTACCAGGGTTGGCATGAGAGCCCAGGGCTTCTGACTTCCAGCCCTGGCTCTTGTCACGTTCTTTCCAGATCTGAAAATCCTCATCCATATTTCTTGCCTTGATTTCTTGAACAGTTCCAGTGCCATCTTTGTGATCTCAAGAGATCTGCCCCTTCCTCTAAACCTATTTTTTAATTTAATTTTTTTTATTTCTTTTTAGTTTTCAGCATTCACTTCCATAAGTTTTACATTTTCTCCACCTCCCTGCCCTTCCTCCTCCCCAAGACTGTGTGCAGTATAGGCTCTGTATATGCTTTCTTACTAAGAATGTTTTAACATTAGTCATGTTGTATAGAAGAATTAGAATGAACAGGAGGGCCCACGAGAAAGAAAAAACAAAACAAAACCAAAAAAGAGAACAAATAGTGTGCTTCGATCTGCACTTGGGCTCCGTAATTCTTTCTCCAGACCAGACTTCTAACCTTAATTAACAAATTAGGTGCTTGTAAAATTTCAGTGCCTGGGATTTTCAGTATTGGATTCATTATTTCAGCTAAAGTATTAAAGCCATCTATTACACTTTAAAGGGGAAGCAAGACGGCACAGAGGCTAGAGCACCAAGCCTGAGTCAGGAAGCCTCATCATCCTGAATTTAAATCAGATCTCAAACGCTTTGTAACTGTATGACCCTGGGCAAGTCACTTCACCCTGTTTGCCTCAGTTTCCTCATCTGTAAAATGAACTGGAGAAGGAAATGGCAAACACTCCAGTATCCTTGCCAATAAAGCCCCAAATGGGGTCATAGAGTCGGACATGATTGAACTGATTGCACTTTAAATGTGTCTGGCAGGAATAATAGGCCAAATAAACTATGTATGCCTGGCCACCCACACCATAGCAGCAGCCAGATTTATTGAAGAATCACAAGGCAGCTCCTCTGGCAGGAAGACCTAGGACTGGTAGGTGGGGCTGGAGGCTCAGGAAGGCAGCTGGGAATGGTGCCCCAGTCAGGGGCTCTGGGCAATGAAAGAAAGAGACAGGAAGCTGCTAGCCCCATGGTCCTGGAGGGTCTGGGGAACCATGGGCCCTTCTTTTTTTTTTTAAGCTATTGGGGTTAAGTAACTTGCTCAAGGTTACATGGCCAGTCATTATTTATGTGTGGGTGCTCATTTTCTGAGGCTGGGACCAATCCCAGGTTATCCCGGCTCTGGGCCGGTACTCTTACTCACTGTGCCACCTAGCCACCCCCCATGGGCCCTTCTTTCCCACAGCCTTAGCTCCCCCAAGGGAGTCAGATGCCCTCTAGTTTGGGGAATAAACAGGGCTCAGAAGGCCACGTGGGATAGGTTCCCATGCACAGGAGACATATCCTCCCAGGAAAGTACAGGACACATGGCTCCAGGATGGAGAACGGTGGCTTCCAGATCTCTGGCCTTCTCAGTTTAGGCTGAGGCCGGCTCCCTTCACCAACTTTCAGTGCAAAGAGGCTTTCATGTGCTCGCTGCAGACTTGCAGCTAAGACATGGCTTGGTTTTGTGTGGCTTACATTTTCATCATCTTCATTGCCTACCTAAGTACTCTAAATAGAGATTCATCCGCAAGGCTGGCATGCCTGGCCTGACATGGCCCCTCCCTGTATTCAGGGCAAGCAGAGATGTGCTGACCACTTCAGCACCGCAGTCAGCGCCACAGCCTGCGTTTCTCTGGGAGTGTAATGGACAACAGAGGCAGATACAGGACGGCATAGCCAATTATAATTTAGGAGTGCTTATTTATTAAGCCAGCAGCTGTCTCCCAGAAGGGAAGGCAGCCCACAGCAGTCTGTCCAGCTAGCTTTTATACAGTAAAAAGTACTCCCTGAAACAAACAGTGGTCAGCAAGGCAACTGTTGCTACATAGGGATGTAAACTAAGGGGAGGGGCTACAAGCTGAAGGGGCAGATCTTTGTTTTAGTTACATCTTGTTTACAATGCAGGTGAAGGACAAGGTTTCACAATGGTCATAGCTTTACACTAAGTTCCTGGGGTCCCCTGAGGGGCCTTGTGAGAGGCCTTGTGGAGGAGCTAGCACTATTCAGGCAGAGCAGTGTCTTAGCTAAGGCTAGTGGCCAGCCATCCCATTTCCAGCAGGGCCCACATTTTGGCCCCCACAGCCAGGTTATATTTGTCCTTATAGACAAGTGTGTGTGCCACCTTTGGTTGTTGGACTATGAGCTCCTTGAGGGCAGGGAATATTTTGTTGCTGTCTTGTTGTCCCCAGTGCCCAACCCGGGGCATGGCATAGAGTGAGGGCTTGATGAGTCCTTGGTTGATTTACTGGGCTGTAGCTCCTAGAAAGGAAGGAGGCTTGATTCCTGACAGCTCCTTGTCTCAGTTAGCTCCCTGGTCTGCTGGTCAGTTAGTCTCTTGGTCAGTTGGCCTGTCCATGGGTCAGTATGTGGGTCAATCAACTGGTTGCTCAATTTGTGTGTTGGTCCATGGGTCAGAACATATGCAGTAAGAGTTTAATAAGTGCTTGATGATTGAACACCCACTAGATGCCCAATGCTGGACTAGGTCCTGGGGGTGAGGTGGAGGCTACAGAAAGGGAAAGTGGGGCTCCCAGTCTGGAGGAGGTTGTGATGCCCTGGTGGAGACAAAGCATAGACACAGCTCCCAGGAGTCCCTGGAACTGGAAGGGACAGGATTTGAAGACCCTGACTTGGCTGTCAAGTCATCTCCACTTTGGCAGCAAAAGTAACACGTTGAGTTGGGCCTGAATGGGACATGGGGCCTCACAGGGCCAAGTTCTCAACAGACCAATCACAGGGGAGTTTCTGTGAGACTCTTGGTACATGTCCTGCCCCTGCCCTGCCTTGGGGCTGGGTCTGCACTTGCTTTTCTCCTTGAGACAGCTAGCTCACCCATTTTCTTTCCCTCCTGCTGTCACTTGGTAGCCATTGCCCCACAAGCTTCTCCCAAGGCCTGCTTCCATGCTTTCCTTTCGTGGCTATGGCTCAACCTGGAGTTGATGAAGTGACAGCCTGTTACTGGTGATGCCACAGGAAGCAATAGCAGCAAGAGCACTGCCCCCAGAGCTGTGTGACCCCAGGTAAGTCACACAGCCTCCCTGGACCTTCGGCTCCTCACCTGAAAAATGAGGGGCTGGACAGAGATCTGGACAGAGGGCTGCTTTGGTCAGGGCCCAATGCCCCCCCCCTCCTCCCCCATTTGTGTGTGAACTTCCTTTAAGGAGAGATTCTCTTTGAATCCCCAGTGCCTCAAACAGGGACTGACACAGAATAGGACTTGACAAATGCTTGTAGATTGACTGACCCTCTAGGGAGGGGCACCCTAGTCATGGCACTAGGAGAAGGTGGTTAGAGCTGCATATGTGTATGTGTGTTTGTGAGAATATGAGTGTGTGTTTATGTGTGAATGTGAGTGTGTGTGTGAGTGTGTATGTGAGTCTGTGTGAGTGTGTCAGCTGTATATTAAAGAGGTTAAGCCCAATTAGCTACAAAAAGCTGCTCCTTCAGTCAGTTACTCATCATTACATCCTTTCCTGAGACCTATTGGAGAGAGAGGGAGGAAGAGAGAGGGGGCAGGGAGGGAGGGAGGGAGGGAGGGAGAGAGAGAGAGGGAGCCACCATGCCTCCCGCACCCAGTTAGCTGACCAGGTGGGGGGGCACCCTAGCCAGGCTAGCGCTAGGAGATGGTCAGAGCTCTGTGTGTGTGTTCTATGTTAAAAAAGATTAGATCCAATTAGCTACAGAAAAGCTGCTCCTTCAGTCAATGACTCATCACTATATCCTCTCCTGAGGCCTATTGTTTTAGATGGATCTAAGTGTGTAGGGGGAAGAGAGGTCAGGGCGGAGGAAGGGAGAAAGAGACAGAGACAGGGAGTGCCATGCCTCCTACACCCAGTTAGGTAACGGGGGAGGGGGAGACCCTCATAGCCAGGCTGGTGCTGGTATAGGACAGAAGCAACCACGTTAAAAGGGCACGTGGGCAGGCTTGTATAAACTGTAAATGCAAAGATGTAAAAATTAAATATTAGGTTATTAATTTAGTAATATTATTAATTAAATTAATTATTAATTTAATTAAAATTAAATATTAGAACCAATCAATGGGATATCATTCACTAAGCACTTCCTGGGTGCCAGGTAGTCAAACAATCATAACAATGAAAAGGAAAAGAACATTGAAAGGCTTTCCAACATCTGTTCTCTGCCCTGGTGAGTCCTGGCCTCAGGAGCCTGATCATAAAGTCCCTGGCTTCCCCCCTCCTTGCTGAGCAGCGCAGACTCGGGGCACAGGATGAGATGCACGAGTTCAGATGTGTCTTGTGTGTGACTTGGTTCCCTCTACTTCCCTGTGACAGAGGAGGCCAGAGAGAGGCTTAGGGGCAGGAGCTGGTGGTGAGAAGCAGGCAGAGGAAAGAATAAGGCATTTTAAAACTACACAAAAGGAATATGAGAAAGGGAGACCAATGAGCACCAACCCAAGGGTGACTGGTCCCTGCTGCGTTAGATGTCATCAGTACCGTCTCTGGGGGCTAAACATTTGGGCTATTAGAGACGCTTAAGACACACTTCCTGCCCACAAGGAACTTAACATTCACTTGTTCCGTATGTCTTTTCTATTGAGCTGAACTATCAAAATGAGAAGACTAAGAAATTTCTCTCCCACCAAGAATCCTTTTTTGTGAGTTGATAGTGAACCAGCAAATTGGTGACAAGGATCTGAGATGGGAGGAGGTGATGTCAGAGGGCAGTTAGGGGCGCCATAGTGCACAGAGTGCTAGGTGTGAAGTCAGGCCCAAGTTCTTCCTGAGTCCAAATCCAGCCTCAGATACTTTCTAGCATGCCACTTAACCCTGTTTGCCTCAGTTTTCTCATCTGTCAAATGAACTGGAGCAGGAAATGGCAAACCACTCCCGGATCTCTGCCAAGAAAACCCGAAATGGGGTCATGGAGACTTGGACATGACTGAAAATAACTGAACAACAACGATGTTAGAGCAGTAGAAGGTCAGGCACACTAACAAGCTGTAGCTGAAGCTGTGAATTGGTCCAATTGTTCTGGAAAGCAATTTTGAAATTATGTGATGAAAGTGACTACAGTGTCCATACCCTTTGACCACTTCTGGGCACATAAGCAACCAAGGAGGTGAAAGACAAAAAGAAAAATGCCAGATGCAGCAAAATGCTAGTTATCAGTACTTTCTGTGGTGACAAAGAATTGGAAACAAAGTAGATGGCCATGGATTTGGCAGTGGCTGAACATGTTGTGTCACATGATGGGAATGACATATTACTCTAATGTAAGAATGAATGGACAGGGTGGACACAGAAGCACGAAAAGTCTTGTGTGGACAGATTCAAAGTGAAGTCAGTGGAGCCAATGACCGCAGGATCCCAGGGAGCACTCTGGAAGGGGATGGGAAAGGGAGGCCCGCCATCTTGTTTAAGATCCTCTTAGACTCATAGCTACACTCCAATGAACTTAGACTTGTTTCTTCAACAAATGTTGTTACTTGTCTTTCATTTTTGAAGGACAAAAATGACATCACTATGTTGGGGTCAAGTTTCAATGTATCTGACTGTGGCTGGTGAGACCAGTACAAGCTCAGAATGCTCTACCACAGGTCGAACACAAATGGTCCACGTGAACATTTGGAGTGAGATGGCTCTCAATTTGTGAGTCTCACATTTCTTTTGAGTTTCTGCAATTCTGCTTCCCTCACAGAGCACAGCTCCTCCTTTGATGCAGGAACGCCATGCTGGCATACCTGCCAGTGTCTCCCATGTCTCACAATGTATTCCAAAGTTTTTCAGAGACCTTAAGAGTGTCTTTGTAGCGCTTCTTCTGACCATCATGTGAATGTTTGCCCTGTGTGAGTTCTCCATAAAACAGTCTTTTAGGCAAATGTACATTTGGCTTTTGAACGTGGCCAGCCCATGGGAGTTGTGCTTTCAACAGAGTTTGAATACTTGGCAGTTCAGTTCGAGTAAGGACCTCAGTGTCCCATATCTTATCCTGCCAGGTGATCTTCAGAATCTTCCTGAGACAATTCAAATGAAAGCGATTCACTTTCCTGGCATGGTGCTGGTAGACTGTCCAGGTTTCACAGGCATAGAACAGCAAGGTCAGCACCATGGCTCTGTAGACCTTAATTCTGTCAGTCAGTCTAATACCTCTTCTTTCCCACACTTGCCTTTGGAGCCTCACAAACGCTGAGCTTGCTCTGGCAATGCGTGAGTCAACCTCATCATCTATGTGGACGTTCCTGGAAGGTATACTGCCAAGGTAAGTAAACTTAACAACAGCACTCAAAATTTCTCCTTTTGCTGTAACTGATGGTTCCACTTATGGATGGTGTGGTGCTAGCTGGGGGAGAACCCCTGTTTTCTTGGCATTAATTGTTAGGCCAGAGTTAGGGCAAGCAGCAGAGTATTGATCCATACTCTTACATCTCAGCTTCAGAGGTTGCATCGAGTGCACAATCATCTACAAGCAAAAAGCCATGCACCAACTCTCCCTCCACTTTGGTCTTGGCTTGAAGCCTTTCAAGTCAAATAATTTATGGTCTTTAGCAAATAAGCAGATGCTGAGAAGGTGTCCATGGGAACAGTTTTCATAAGAATGCCAGGATTGTAGAGACAATAACTGTTTTGCTTCATTGCCAGCACAGCATGGGTTGGGCAAATAGTGTGTAATAATGATAATAGCTAATATTTACTATGTGTCAGTACCTGTTCTAAGTGCCTTACAATGATTATCTCATTTGATCTTCATAAGAACTCTGGGAGTGAGGCGTTATTATTCCCATTTTACAGATGAGGAAACTGAGGCAAGCAGAGGTGAAGTGACTTAACCAGGGTCACACAGCTAATAAATGTCTGAAGTTGAGTTTGAACTCAGGTCTTCCTAACCCACCCCTCCATCCATTGCACCACCTAGCTGCCCCATGAAGGGATGTGCTGTTAGCCTCATGAGTGCCAGGCAGACTTCCAAAGAATTCTCAAGATGGCTGCAGCCATCAGGACCCTAACCTGTGAATGTTTTCCCTTTGTACAGATGGGCATAAGACTCTGAGGGCTTTTGTCCTGTCTGCGGTCCAAACCCTTGTTCTGTGTTCTGTCGGGACAGAGTAGTACCCAGCAGAGCTGGGGAATGAGAAGGTGGGAACCTAGATCTGTCCACATGACCCTAATAAAGAAGGTCGTCGTGCAGCCTAGTACTGTCCATGCCCAAGCAGCACCACCCATCTCCCATACCAGTGCTGGCTCTGCCCTGTGAGACGTGGGAGGTGTATGCTCAGCAAGCAGATCCCTGATTGCTTTTGCCCCAAGCTCTCAGGAGTCTGAAAGAGTGGAGGATGAGATTACAACTGAGAAGGGTTTTTTTTTCCTTTAGGGGTTTGGATCTGAAAGGTAGATAGAAGGTTTTCCACTTCTACCCACTTCTTACAGTGACAACAAGCCCACTTGTACCATAATGTTTCTGTTGCTTATGCATTTTACTTCCTTTTTCTCTGGTGTAATTAAGTCATTTAGCCTTGACAATTGAGTTGAGTGACTGAAACAAGACTGGATCTGGAAGGACTAGACATGGCCAGTGAGGTTGACATGTCCTTCTAGCCATTGAACCAGAGAAGTGACTGTGAGAGATGAGTTTCTCGGTAATTTACAGTCACCCAGCCAGTGGTCCTGACCCCAGCATCTGGCACTTAGTAGGTGTTTAATAAATGTTTATTGACTGATTGAGTGACTGACAGAGCTTCTCTACCAATGTTATGCAAAAATAGCATAACAATAGCAAATAGCAAATAGATAGTAGTAAAAAAAATCTATTGTCCAGTCAAGCAATAGGGACTTATAAGCCAGTGACTTGAAATTGGTAAAAGATGGACAGATATTTTTAAATGCTTCCATTCCCCCCAGCTTTATTGTCTTTTCCTTTGTGTTCTGGAAGAACCTCAAGTTTCAATTCCATAAACATTTCTAAAACACCTATTAGCATTTCTAAATATTTCTTTATTTTTTTTTTAAAGCAATTGGGGTTACATAACTTGCCCAAGGTTACACGGCCAGTTATTTTTGTGTAGGTGTTAAGTATCTGAGGTTGGAACCAATCCCTCTGACTCTGGGGCCATCACTCTTACTCATTGTGCCACCTAGCCACCCCAATTCTAAACATTTCTAAAACACCTATTAGCATAGGTGCCAAGCACTGTGCTAAGCCTAACAGATACAAATAAGAAAAAGGAAAACAGTTCTGCCCTTAATGAGCTTACAGTCTAGAAGAGACAACACCCAAGAAGAGGCTGGGTGGGGGGAGGGTGGGAGAGGGAAGTATCAGGGCTTTCCTGGTCCAGGGCATCTTGTTCTGTGCAGATGGAAAGTGGAGATCCTGCCCTCTGGGAAGAATTGACTACCCCCATCCTCTTTCCTCCATCAGAAGGGAGAGGAAGCTGAGGGAGGTGGGAAGGTTTGCAGATGGAAAGTGGGGAGTGAACTGGAAAGGCCCTGTCCTCCTGCTTTAGATCTGATGCTGTAAATGGCCAGAAGGGAGACTTTTAGAGTATACACTGAAGGAGGAAAAAACCTTTTGGAGCCTAGGGCTAAGGAGCAGAGTTTTGCTGGATCTTGGGTGGGGCCCCTTTTGCATGGTCCATCCTCAAGGCCAATGATGAACACAAAACAAACCAGCGGCCTCCAGATCCTCCCCCACCAGAGCCCTCAGAAACTCTCCGAGGAAGCCAAGATGCTGAGTATCGTCGAAAAAGCTTCTTGCTAATGACGAGTGACAATTTACTGCTCTGGATCTTGACAGAAAGGCTTACGTGGGCTGACAAAACACAGTGCTCTCTTCTGGCTCCCAGGCAGAGCCAGTGGGGATGGCTGTCTGAGCTCATCAAGCTTGGGGCTGAGGGAGGAAGGGAGGGAGGCAGAGAATCTGAGCAGCGTCCTATAGAGACAGAAATCTGGGGTTCTGTCTAGATGAGCAGAAGGCATCAGAGTGAACCTTGAGACAATCTCTCCTGAGGGCAGACCTGCTCATTCCATGGAAGTTTTGTTTGGCAGAATGCAAAGCTTCTCTGGGGAGTCCTGAGAGGCAGACCTGAGCTCTGGGGAGATGGGGGGGGGGTGCTGAGGGTGTTGTGCCTGGTTTTCCCCACCCCCCTACCTCAAGGAGGTAAGCAGACTGCTGGGTCAGCTCTGCCCTCCCCCACTGGGTCTCCGCCCTCCCCCCCACCCCCCCTCAGTTCATCTGCATAGAAATGGGTGGGCTTCTGGTGTTGTACCTTAATAAAAGCGAGACAGAAGATCCCCAAGATTAAATTTAGAAAGTGAATTTTATTACCATGGAACACCGCGGGACTGTCGGGGTACATGGTCACCCAAATCAGACAGCAATTTTGCACAGACAGCGTGCAGGTTTTATAGAGGTTCCATAGCCAGGTTATGTAAGCTGTGATTACAGTGATGTAAGCTGAAACTCCAATGATTGGTCAGTGTACACTTGAAACTACAATTAGTGATTGGTCAGTATACATTTGAATCTCCCACTAGCTCAAAACCCTAGGCTGGGACTCCCACCCACAGATTAATCAAGGGTAAGCAAGGGGTGAGGATTCTGCCTTGTTTACAGATTAATCGAGGTAGAGTTCTCTGTTTTACAAATCAAGGAAAGGGCGAGTGGATTTGTGTCTGACATTCGGGAAGGGCAAAGTGACAAATCAATGGGGGAAGGACAGAGTGGAGCTGGGTCCAACACTGGGTCAGGCGAGGGAGTTTCAAGGTGTGTACTGACCAATCACTGCTTATGGTGGGCCCCTTTTATAAGCTAAGGTTTCACCCAAGATCGGGGCTCTTGCTGGCTTCTGCTACTGCTATTGCTGTACCTAGGACATGTGGTAGTAACTGCTCAGCCTGCCACGTGGCCTGATCAGCCATGGCATTTTAATAAAAGGTCCATTCTAAAATTATTACTTGGGTGTTGCTCACATTAATCGAAGTACAGAGGGAATGACTGAAAAGAAGGGCGGAGGAAATGCTTTAGGCCTTTCCAAGGCCAATGCTGCGGTGAGCTTCTTCCCTATCCCTGTCTCCTCAATCCACTCCTCACCAAATATTTATGAAACCAACACTCACTGTACCCTGGGCCCTGGACACAAAACCAAAAAGGAAATAAAAATGAAGGTGACAGGGGGGCAGAGCCAAGATGGCAGGGTAAAAGCAGGAACTTGTCTGAGTTCCAGCTCCAACCACCTCCAATACCTGTAAAATATGACTCTAAACAGATTTTAGAGCTACAGAACCCACAAAGTGACAGAGAGAAACAAATCTCCCACTGAAGCCAGCCTGGCAGGCCAACAGGGTCTATCACACCATACTGGTAGGCAAGCACACTCCCTTGTGAGCTGCATGGGCCCAGACTGAGGGTTTCCCCAAACAGTGACACAGACAGAAGAGCAGACTTCAGGAGAGTGAATCACCAGTAGCTGTGGTGGTTTCCTGACTTCTCAATCCATAAAGGCCAAAGAGAAAGTAAAAGGTAAGTGTGGAACTCTGTTGGAAATAAGTGATAGGTCTGGGCCCTACCCCTCTCCCCCAACAAGAGGTGGGGGAGGTATGGCAGCTGCAGCTGCTGCCATGTGGCTGCCTCTGGCCTGCAGATTGTAGGGGGACCAAGCTACCATTCAGAGGGTAATCACTCTTGCTTTGACCTGCTTGGATATGAGTTGCAGTCCTGGGTGGTGGTCCTGGGATGTGTGGCCAGTGTGCCAGAGCTTGTGGTGGCTGTAGAGAGGGTGCCCTCCTCAGACTTCTGACAACATCTGCAAAAACCTCAGTGATTTGGAACACTCTGGAGCCCTCTCCACTTGAAGCAGAGTTCTACCATGGCAAAGAGTTCAAAAGTCAAGTAATTGGCTGGCAAGATGAACAAGCAGAGGAAGCACAATCAGAGCATAGAAGCCTTTTAGGGGGACAAAAAGGATCAAAACATGGAACCAGAAGAAGTCAACAAAGTCAAAACTCCTGCATCATAAGCTTCCAAGAAAAATATGAATTGGTTGCAGGCCATGGAGGAGCTCAAGAAAGATTTTGAAAATCAAATAAGAAAAGTGAAGAAAAAGTTAGGATGAGAACTGAGAATGATGCAAGAAAATTATGAAAAGTGGGTCAAAAGCCTGCTAAAGGAGACCCAAAAAATATTGAAAAAATACACCTTAAAAAATAGACTAACTGAAATGGAAAAAGAGGCCAAAAAGTCAATGAGGAGAAGAATGCCTTAAAAAGCCAAATTGGTCAGATGGAAAAGGAGTTTCAAAACCTCACTGAATAAAATAATTCCTTCAAAACTAGATTGGAGCAAATGGAAGCTAATGACTATGAGAAATCAAGATGCTAAAAAACAAATCCAAACAAATGAAAAAAAAAATAGAAGACAATGTGAATTATCTCATTGGAAAAATCACTGACCTGGAAAATAGATCCAGGAAAGATAATTTAAAAATTATTGGACTACCTGAAAGTCATGATCAAAAAAAGAGCCTAGACATCATCTTTCAAGAAATTGTCAAGCAGCATTGTCCTGGTATTCTAGAACCAGAGGACAAAACAGAGATTGAAAGAATTCACCAATCACCTCTTGAAAAGATCCCAAAAAGAAGACTTGTAGGAATATTATAGTCAAATTACAGAGTTCCCAGGTCAAGGAGAAAATACTGCAAGCAGTCAGGAAGAAACACAATCAGAATAACACAAGACCTATCAGCTTCTACCTTAAGGAATCCAAGGGCTTGGAATATGATATTCTGGAGGTCAAAGGAGCTGGGATTAAAACCAAGAATCACCTACCCAGCAAAACTGAGTATAATCCTTCAGGAGAAAACATGGTCATTCAATGAAATAGAGGATTTTCAAGCATCCTTGATGAAAAAACCAGAGCTGAACAGAAAATTTGACTTTCAAATACAAGAAGCAAGAGAAGCATGAGAAGGTTAACAGGAAAAATCATAAGGAGCTTATTAAAGCCGAACTATTTACATTCTTACTTGGAAAAATGATAATTGTAACTCATGAGACTTTTCTCAGTATGAGGATAGTTGAAGGGAATATATGTGTATATATACGTGTATATTTATGTATAGGAGAGTGTATATGTGTATAAATATATATGTGAGTGTGTGTATATGTGTGTACATGTATACATAGGCAGAGGGCACAGGATCAATTTAATAGAAAGGGATGATATCTAAAAAATAAAATTAAGAGGTGAGAGGAATTCATTGGGAGAAGGAGAAAGGGAGAGATAGATCAGGGTAAATTATCTCATATAAAAGAGGCAAGAGAAAACTGTTACAATGGAGGGGAAGAGCAGAAGGTGAAAGGGAATGGGCCAACCTTACTCTCATTGAACTTGGCTTAAGGAAGGAATAACATACACACTCAATTGAGTTTCTTACCCTACAGGAAAGCAGGGGGGAAGGGGATAAGAGGGGGGGATGATAGAAGGGAGGGTAGACTGGGGGAGAGAGTAGTTAGAAGCAAACACTTTTGAAAAGGGACAGGGTCAAAGTAGAAAACAGAAGAAGTGGGGGACAGAATAGGATGGAGGGAAATATAGTTAGTATTTCACAATAAACCTACTATGGAAATGATTTAGGTAACTACACATGTACAACCTATAGTGAATTGCTTGTCTTCCCAGTAGGGGTGGGTGAGGAGAGAAGAAGGGAAAGAATCTGGAAATCAATTTTTTAAAAACAAATTTTAAAAAATTGTTTTTTACATGCGACTGGGAAATAAGATATACAGGCACTGGGGTATAGAAATCCATCTTTCCCTACTAGAAAGTTGGGGAGAGATGGGGGAGGATATAAGAGAGAACAGATTGGGGGAAGGGGTATTCAGTAGACTCACTATCTTGGGGTTGGGGTAGGGGAAAGACGGGGAGAAAATTTGTAACTCAAAATCTTGTGGAAATGAATGCTGAAAACTAAATAAATAAATTGAAATATAAAAGAAAAAAGTGAAGGTGACAAGATCCCGGATTTTCAAAGGAAGCGAGGGCCAGTCACCTTGACCGACTGTGAGGGGGCTGTATGAGAATGGGGCTAAGGAAGGCGGAGCGGGAGCAGCGCCAACCCCAAAAAAACTCCCGAGAGCAACCCTGCAGGGGCGGGGGTGGGCTGAGGGCTGGAAGTCCCCCAACCTTTCCAGGAATCCATGTTTGCTTGTCAGCAGAGCCGGTGATGGCTGCGAGGACGGCCGCGTAACTTCCTTGTACGTGGTGTTGCGCGTATCCAGCGCCCTTTGGGTCACTCCCCATCCTGAAGCACAAAGCCAGCGCAGGCTGGCACAGATAGTACCAGTTTCGAGGGGCTCTTGAGCATCCACTACCACTCTTCGAAGAGGACCCCAGCACTGCCTTACTATCGCTGATTTCCCGCGGCTTGGAGGAGTGGCTCCAAAAGTACTGGAGAGAGAGAGAGAGAGAGAGAGAGAGAGAGAGAGAGAGAGAGAGAGAGAGAGAGAGAGAGAGAGAGAGCGCCTTGGGAAAGGAGAGACCAACGACGGTTGGGGTGATTGTTCCCTACCCATCTCTGGAGCTTCAGAGCTAGGTCCATCTGAATCCCCAATCAGATAGGCGCTGGTAGGTGAGATGGGAGCCCGCCCCAGGAAGGATGGGGTCGGGAATGAGGAAGGGAGGTAGAGAAAGGAATGATGAAGAATGAAGAATGGAGGAATCAACCCAATGACTACCAGAGTGGGTTCTGGTCAGGAGGGAGAGGTGGGGGAGATGGGAACTGCTGGGCCCAGTCAAGCAGTGGGGTGGGGCAGGGAGGGAGGAAGGGGGGAAAGGAGAGAGAGAGAGAGAGAGAGAGAGAGAGAGAGAGAGAGAGCTACCTTAGGCTCCCAGCGCTGCATTCAGGAGTACCCCAAGGAGCAACCGCCAGCATGACTGAGCTCTAGCCTCTTCTCTGGGCTGCCCAAAAGTCCAGCCGTGCCCAAAGCCTGTCCCAGCTCCAGCAGCCACTGCTTTCCCAGGCAGGGAGCCCTCCACCTCGGGTCAGACATCCTTCGAGACTGCTTTCCTTAAGCTCTGGGTTGGCAGGTGAGTGAGAGTCCCAGGCTGACAGTGGCTCTGGGACAAGAGTGAGAGGGATGTGCCCACAAAGCACATGCACACACAAATTCATACTCATTCATATACGCACACACAGTCACACACACACACACACACACACACACACACACACACACACACACACACACTCCCTCTCTCTCACTCATACATTCACCCACAGAAAAATACAACACGACTCACACACATTCACAAGCTCTCTTTCTCTCTCCTTCTCTCTCTCTCTCTCTCTCTCTCTCTCTCTCTCTCTCTCTCTCTCACACACACACACACACACACACACACACACACACACACACACACACTCTTCAGGCCCTTCCCTGGGCTCTCTCAAACTGGCCAGACCTGAGGGTTCTGGTCCCACCAGCCTTGCCAAATGCCTAACTCAGGGGCAGAACTGACAGGGAGGGCAGGGCATGGGCTCCTTCCCCTTTTATTCTTACAGTGAGATTTGGAAATTTGGCAGCCTGTTTCTAGAGAAGGGAGCACGTGTGACTTCTTGTACTCAGCAGGGGTGACCCTGGGTGATCTGGGGGCCGAAAGGCTACCTCTGAGTAACAGACACTAGGAAGCCGCATCTGGCTGCTCACTGGCCCCAAAGTGAAAGTGGTCTCTGACCTTGGCCCTCCCAGACAGGTCACTAATGCGTGGCTAAACTGGGCCTCTAACACAGGTTCCCTGACTCCAGACTCACTGCTCTTTCCCACCAGCCTCACTGCCTCAGAGAAATCTAAGGGCTGAGCACAAGTCTGGTACATAGTAGGCACCTACTGCATACTTGTTGAATTGGCTTGATGTTAAGCAGTGACTGACTGAGCAGTTATTAACAAGGGAAAGAAACTGCCAGTGGGTGATAGGTGTAGATGGAAGCTTGCCTCTCTGTCCAGCCCAGAGCCCAGGTCTTCCAGTGTCATGTGCATTCCCACCTCTCCACTCTCCTATTCAGATTCAGGCTCTAGCATGCACAGTCACTGAAGTCCCTTTGGAGCTGCCCACTCCTCCCTCTCCCTCCCCCCCCCCCCCCCGTCTATCTGTCTGTCCGTCTCTCTAGGTTTGGCATGGTACATTTGGGGACATCAGAGAAGGTGGCAAGTCTTTTGTTTCTAGAGAATCCATGTGGGCTGACCTGGGATTGATAGAAGCTAAGCTAAGAAGAAATTGCTCAACTCTGGGAGAAGTCCACTGTCATGCTGACCCCAAAGAGTCCCTGTGCACAGTGATCAGAATGCTGCGGATGGGGGCAGACCTTCAGCCTTTGGCACTGGTGCCCTTCAGGGGGGCTCTCTGCCTCTTCCTCCTCCTGCTCTCCCTCCCCCTGGGCACCTCCTGCCCCCCAAATTGCTTGTGCTCTGATGGCAGTGGTCTGATGACTGTCCACTGTAGTTCAAAGAACCTCAAGGAAATTCCTAGGGACATACCCAAAGACACCGTGTTCTTGAAGCTTGATGCCAACCAGCTCACCCAGATCCCAAGCCATGCATTCTCAGGCTTGACCCTCCTGCAGGAACTAGACCTATCCCAGAACACGATCGAGAAACTGGATGTGGCAGCCTTTCAGGGCTTGTCAAATGGCCTCAGGTTGCTGGACCTCTCCCACAATCATCTCCGGAGCCTTCCCAAGGAGGCACTGGGCAGGTTGAAGGCCAAGATTCGCCTGTCACATAACCCTTGGCATTGCGAATGCACCTTGCAGGAGGTTCTTTGGGAACTGAAACTGGACCCAGTATCAGTTAACGAGATGGCCTGCCAGACGTCTGTGAGGGAAGAAGCCGTAGGGAAGCCTCTGGTGCAAGTCCTTGACTCGGGGGCCAATTTCTGCAGCTCCCGCCACAAGACCACAGACATTGCCATGTTCATTACTATGTTTGGTTGGTTTGCCATGGTTATCACCTACATAATACACTATGTTCGGCAGAACCAGGAAGATGCCAGGAAGCACCTGGAGCACCTGAAGAACATGTCTCCTGCCACCCTGGCCATCAGTGGTGCTGCCAGCATGGCCCCGGAGCTGTAGTGACAGGTTCCCAGCCCCGCCATCTGTGCAGAGCTTTCCCATGAGCCTGGGCTGAGGGAACAGCAGTCATGTCTCCAGCAGGCTGCTCTCGATTTCACTGGGTTTTCTTCTAAAGGTGCATTTGTCAAAAACACACAGGCCCCTAATCATCCATGTCTGAGTAGGAGCCCTGAAGAACTAGGAGGAGGTTAGTGAAGACCGCCCTGAGGCACCATGGAAGGGCCGGAGCTGGCCAGCTTGGATGACTCCTAGGGCCATCCAAAGCTCAGGACTCTTACTGAGATTAAGGAGGGAAAGAAGCTGACATGGGCCTCTTGTGGCTGCTCCTCAGAGAGCTGGAACGGATGGGGGAGACCACAAGTCCAACCTACCCATTTTACCAACCAGGAAAATAAGTCTTTCTCTTCCTTCAGTAATATTTTTCTGTGCCTCACGGGTCCTGATTCCTGTCTCCAGCCATGAGTGTGCCTTGTTTTTATTCACCAAAAGCCAAGAAGGCAAAGCTGTAATGCTCTAGACAATGCTGGTCAGTCTGCTCCCCTGAGATGGGGCTGCAGCCCAGGGGCGTCTGCTGTGCTGCCTGACAGAGATCAGAGAGGTAGGGATTGGCAGGGTGCTGCTGGCCTGGGGGGTGGGGGGACGCTGTGCACCATGTGAAAGCCCATGGCCCAGTGACTGACGTCTTTCCTGCAGCCTCCCTGGCTCCCTCAAGGGGCTCCAGGGCACCATTATTAAAAGCAGCATGTATCCCTGAGCACTCTTGACTGATGGGATGGGGATGTGATGGTTATAGGGCTAGATGGAGGGAGAAAACCCCCAAAGAGCCAGCCAGTCGCCACATGTGGACTAGGGAATGGAGAGTGAACCAGAGTGGCCCAGAGAGGATGCCCACTGGCCATCTTTCAAATTTCCCAGTTGGGCAACTGAAGTGGAAGGAACCACCTCACCAATACACAAATATTAAATGGACTTAGGGTGACACCAAGGCCAATGAATAAATCTGGGTAAGACCTGCTGACTCAGAGGGTACAGAGCACACAGGATGAATAAAGAAATGCAACCAATGTGTTGTAATAAATCAAACCAATAATCAACCACCTACATCTTTCAAAGTGTAAATCAAAGAATAAAATCCAAATCCAGCAGGTGGGAAGGCAGGCAGGCAAGAAGGAGGACAGGTAGGCAGGTAGGAGGGTGGGCAGGTAGGAGGGTAGGCAGGAGGGCAAGCAGGTAGGAGGGTGGGCAGGTAGGAGGCAGGTGGGCCAGTGTGTAGTTCTCACTCACTTTCTTTGAACTTGGGGAACACCAGCCCTTTTGAAGAAACGTTAACACCATCTTGAAGATGCCTGGCTGGCTCTGAGGCTCACAGACAGCGAAGTGGGGCAGACAACAGACTAGCTTTGGGCTCGGGTCCTGCCTGATGATGTGACCCTGAGCAAGCCACTTACCTCCTCACGGCCGATTGGAGTTCTGTTGCGCGGCCCTGGGAGTGCATTTACAAACACTTATGTCCATATTTGTGAACACTATTGCCTGCTGGTCTGGGAGGGCAGGAGATAATAGTCTCCTGGTTTTCAAAAACATTTTATTAGTCACTTTGGTTTTTACATCACCTTCATTCCTCCAATCTACCCTCCCTTCCCTCACCCATCAAACTGCTCTTTAAAATAAAAAAGAAAAAGGAAAGAGAAAAAAGTGACCTCAGAAAAATTAGCTGACCCACCAAATAAGTCTGATAATGTACATAGCACCCCATGCCCAGAGTCCTTCCCCACCCCATTATCTTGGCCTTGTAGATTTTACCATCTTCGGCCACACTCGGAAGGGTGTAGAGTGGAAGGTGAGGTTGTTGATCCAACAGGTCAGTCCCCTGACCTTTCTGTGCTCCTGGGGCATGGTTGAAGATGGGCTATGTACTTATGAATTAAATTGGTGGGTTTTCTGCATCTAATTTACTGGAAATGCTGTCCTCTCTGATAGACTAGAAGCACTCTGAGGGCAGGAACAACTTCTCTTTGTCTCTTTGTAACCACAGTGTCTTGCCTGGAAGAGGGGATATGGGAATGTACCTCCTCCTCTTTTGCAGACGTGGAGGCCTATGGATATGGAACACTGATTGTTAAATGAGTATAGTTTTACAGCATTAAGTTTCGTTGGTCATTGCTCTGTCCATGTACACAGCTGTGGCCATTGTGTAGACAGTCGACCTGGGTCTGCTCATTTCACTCATGTCAGCTCATGTATGTAGAAGATGTCACTTAGCAGCTAAGTTAGGGAGGGGAAGGAACTCAGACAAGATTAAGCACCCCAGTGGGCAAGCCAGGCCGCTAGCAGCTTTAAAAAAATAATATTCTATTTTCCCCCAATTACATGTAAAGACAATTTTTTTACATTCACTTTATAAAAAATGTTGAGTTCCAAATTTTTTCTCTCCTTCCTTCACCTCCCCCTCTACCTGAGACAGTAAGCAATTTGATATGTCCCTGTTTTCCCACATTCCCTCCAACGTGTATTATTTTCCTATTTTGTCACATTAGCCAATCTGATAGGTATGAGATGGCACCTCAGAGTTGTTTTCATTTGCATTTCTCTAATCAATAGTGATTTAAAGCATTTTTTTCATGTGACTATAGAGAGCTTTGATTTCTTCATCTGAAAATTGTCTGTTCATATCCATTGATCATTTAGCAATTGGGGAATGATGTGTGTTTTTATAAATTTAACACAGCTCTCAATATATTTGAGAAATGAGGCCTTTATCAGAGACACTTGCTGTAAAAATTATTTCCCAGTTTTCTGCTTTCCTTCTAATCTTGTTCAAATTGGTTTTGTTTGTGCAAAACCTTTTTAATTTAGTGCAATCAAAATTGTTCATTTTACATCTCAGGATGCTCTCTGTCTCTTGTTTGGTCATAAATTCTTCCCTTCTCCATATATCTGACAGATGTAAATATTATTTGCTCTCCTAATTTGCTTATGGTGTTACCCTTTAAGTTGAAATAAGGTATTAATATTATCTTATCTTGTTATAGGGTGTGAGATGTTGGTCTCTATACATAATTTCTGCCATACTGTTTTCCAGTTTTTCCAGCAGTTTTTGTCAAATAGTAAGTTCTTGTCTCAAATTCTGGGGACTTTGGGTTTATCAAACACTGGATTACTATGTTCACTTACTACAATGTATTGTGTACCTAGTCTATTCCACTGAGCCACCACTCTATTTCTCATCCAGTACCAGATTGTTCTGAAAATTATAGTTGAGATCTGGTATTGGTAGGCCACCCTCTTTCACATTTGTTTTCATTGATTCTCTTGATATTCTTGACATTTTGTTCTTCCATATAAATTTTATTATCAAGTTTTTCTAGTTTTATAAAATAATTTTAGTAGTTTAATTGGTATGGCACTGAATAAGTAATTTAGATAAAATTGTTATTTTTATTATATTGACTCTGCCTGCCCATGAGCAATTGATACCTTTCTAGTTGTTTAGATCTCTCTTTGTGTGAAGAGTGTTTTGTAATTGTGTTTATATAGTTCCTTGGTTTATCTTGGCAGGTGGTATTTTGTCCTATTTTATATTGTCTACAGTTATTTTAAGTGGAACTTCTCTTTCTATCTTTTGCTGCTGGATTTTATTGGTAATTTATAGAAATGCTGATGTTTGTGTGAGTTTATTTTATATCCTGCAAACTTGTTAAAGTTGTTAATTATTTCAGCTGGTTTTTTAGTTGATTCTCTAGTATTCTCTAAGTATACCATCTTATCATCTGCAAAGAGGGATAGCTTTGTTTCCTCTTTGCTTATTCTAATTCCTTCAGTTTCTCTTTCTTCTCTTATTGCTAAAGCCAACATTTCTAGTACAACATGGAATGATAGTGGTGCTAATGGGTATCTTTGCTTCACCACTAGTATTACTGGGACATCTTCGAGTTTATCCCCATTACAGATAATGCTTACTGATGGTCTTAGAAAAATATTACTTATCATTTTAAAGTAAGCTCCCTTTATCCCTGTGCTCTCTAGTGTTTTTCATAAGAATGTGTGTTATATTTTGTCAAAAACTTTTTCTGCATCTATTGAGATAGCCATATCTTTCTGCTAGTTTTGTTATTGATATTATCAACTATGCTGATAATTTTCCTAATATTGAACCATCCCTGCATTCCTGATATAAATCCTACCTGGTCATAGTGTATGATCTTTGTTATGTATTGCTGTGACTTTCTTGCTAATATTTAATTTAAATTTTTTGCATCAGTATTCATGAGGGAAATTGGTCTATAGTTTTCATTCTCTGTTTTGGCTCTTCCTGGTTTAGGTATTAGCACCATATTTGTGTCATAAAAGGAATTTGGTAGGATTCCTTTTTCACCTCTTTTTCCAAATAGTTTCTATAGTGTTGAAATTAATTGTTCTTTAAAAGTTTGGTAGAATTCTCTTGTGAATAACATCTAGCCCTGGGGATTTCTTCTTGGGGAGTTCATTGATGACTTGTTCAACTTCTTTGTGCAAGATAGGATTATTTAAGTATACGATCTCCTTTTCTGTTAATCTAGGCCATTTACAGCTTCATGAATATTCGCCCATTTCACTCAGATGATCAAATTTGTGGGCACACTATTGGATAAAATAGCCCCCACTCATTGCTTTAATTTTCTCTTCATTACTGATGACTCTACCCTTTTCATTTTTGATACTGCTAATTTGATTTTCATCTTCAAAAGAAACAAATCAACTGATAATTTGTCTGTTTTATTTTTTTTAATAAATCCAGCTCTTAGTTTTATTTATTAGTTCAATGGTTTTCTTATTTTCAATTTTATTAACCTTGCCTTTGATTTTCAGGATTTCCATTTTGATGTTTGTTTGGGAATTTTAAATTTGTTCTTTTGTCTAGTTTTTTTAGTTGCATGCCAAATTCATTGATATGTTCTTTCTTTGTTTTAATGGTGCAAGCATTTAGAGATAGAAATTTTCTTCAAAGTACTGCTTTGGCTACATCCCATAAATTCTAGTATGTTGTCTCATTGTTGTCATTTTCTTTAATGAAATTGATTGTTTCTATGATTTCCTTTGACCCACTTATTCTTTATAATTAGATGATTTAATCTCCAGTTAATTTTTAATCTATCTTTCCATTGGCCTTTATTAAATGTAATTTTATTTCATCAAGGTTTGAAAAGGATGCTTTTAATATTTCTGCCTTTCTACAATTGATTATGAAATTTTGCTAAGAAACAAGTATATTCCTTTCTTTCCTCATTCAGGTTTCTCCAGAGGTCTGTCATACTAACTTTTCTAAAATTCTATTCACACTCCTTAATTTTTTTCTTAATTATTTTGTGGTTTTATTCATCTAGTTCTGAGAGGGAAAAGTTGAGATCCCACATTAGTATAGTTTTACTATTTCTTCCTGTAACTCATTTAACCTCTCCTTTAAAAATTTGGATGCTATACCATTTGGTGCATATGTCTAGTATTAATTTTACTTCATTGTCTATGGTGCCTTTTAGCAAAATACAGTTTCCTTCTTTATCTCTTTCAATTAGATCTCATTTTACCTTTGCCTTGTCTGAAATCAGGATTGTTACCTCTGTTTTTTTACTTTACATAATAGATTCTGCTCCAGCTTTTTATCTTTACTCCGTGTGTCTCTCTTTGCTTCAAATGTGTTTCTTGTAAACAACATATTGTAGGACTCTGGCTTTTAATCCACTCTGCTATCCATTTTATGGGAGAGTTCATCCCATTCCCAGTTATGATTACTAACTGTACTTCCCTTCATCCTGTTTCTCCCAGTTATACTTTTTTCTCTCTCTCCTGTCCATCTCTTCAGTGTTTTTTTTTTTTCTGACCACTGCTTCTCTCAATCTGTTGTCCCTTCAATCAGTGCCCATCTTATTCCACCCTTTTCTTTCCCTATGGGGGAAATACCCTATATAGGGTAAAAAGGATGTTTATACCCAACTGAGTGTGTATGTGATACCCTTTCTGAGACAAATCTGATGGGAATAAGATTCAAGATTCTTTCCCTCCACTGTAATAGATCTTTCACACCTCCTCATGTGAGACAACCTATCTCATTCTACTTCCCTCTTCTTTCAGTGCAATCCTCTTTCTCACTCTTATTTTTTTATATCATCTCATCAGAGTCAGTTTGAACCCACACCCACTGTTTATGGATATTCCTTCTAACTGTCCAAATTGTGATACAATTCTTAAGAGTTACAAGTGTCATGTCCTTGTAGGGATGTAAATAGTTTAACCTTATTGAATAGCTTATATTTTCTCCTTCCTGCTTAACTTTTTATGTTTCTCTTGAAACTTGTGTTTGAAAATTGAATTTTCTGTTTAGCTCTGGTCTTTTCATCAGGAATGTTTAAAATTTCTGTTTCATTAAATGTCCATTTTTCTCCTGAAAGATTATGCTCAGTTTTGCTGGGTAGTTGATTCTTGGTTGTAATACAAGTGCCTTTCCCTTCCAGAATATCACATTCTAAGCCCTCTGATCCTTTAATGTAGAAGCTGCTAGAGTCTGTGTAATCCTAACTGTGGATCCTTAATATTTGAATTATTTTTTTCTGGCTGCTTGCAGTATTTTCTCCTTCACCCAGGAGTTCTGGAATTTGTCTATAATATTCCTGAGGATTTTCATTTTAGGATCTCTTTCAGGAGGTGATCATTAGATTCTTTCAATGACTATTTTGTCCTCTGGTTCTAGGATATCATGGCAAGTTTTCCTTAGTAATTTCTTGAAAGTTGCTGTCCAAGTTCTTTTTTTGATTATGACTTTCAGGTAGTCCAATAAATTTTAAATCTCTCTCTTGGATCTGTTTTCCAGGTCAGTTGTTTTTCCAATGAGATTTCACGTATTTCACATTTTCTTCTATTTTTCATTCTTTTGATTTTATTTCATTGATTCTTAATGTCTTGGAGTCATTAGCTTCAATTTTGTCATTTGCCCAATTCTAATTTTTAATGAATTATTTTCTTCAGTTAGCTTTTGTATCTCCTTTTCCATTTAGCCAATTCTACTTTTTAAGGTCTTTTCCTCAGTGGATTTTTGCACTTCCTTTTCCATATAGCCAATTCTATTTTTAAAGGAGTAGGTGAATCTTTGTACGTCTTTTCCCCTTTTTTGTGCTTCTTTTACCAAACTAGGACTCTTTTTTTCGTAATTCGATTGCATGTCTTTAATTTCTTTTTGCAATTTTTCTTCCACTTTTCTTATTTGATTTTTAAAATCCTTTTTGAACTCTTCCAGGAGTTCTTTCTGGGTCTAAGACCAATTCATATTGCTCTTTGAGGCTTCATGTCTGGTGTTTTGACATTGTTGTCCTCTTCTGTGTTTGTGTTTTGATATTACCTGTTGCCATGGTAGCTTTCTATGGTCAGGAAGTCTTACTTTTCCTTTCCTTTCTTTTCCAGCCTGTTTCATGTCTTTTAAAATTGGGCTTTGCTTCTGGGGTACAGGGGACACCGTCCTGAGCTTCATGTGCTAGGGATTGGGGCCTGGCCACTATCCTGTTGTACTAGGCCCTCTGGGCCTAGAGGTTTGCCTGCTGCACCAGAGTTGCATCGTCATAGTTGTTGATGTGTGCTGGGGCTAGGGGCCTCCCACTGGCTTGCCTGGACACCTCCTGTGCTGGGATGCACTCCCCTTTTACCTGAGTAAAACAGATCTTTCCTGCCATCCTTTGAAGTTATCTTGGGGGAAGGGGGGCTGACAATTTTGTATAGAAAGGGCCTTCCATCCCAGGGCCCTCAGCCCTCACCAAGCAAGGGACCTCCTGACCTTACAGGCCTTCTCTCCATCTCCCCCACAGTGGAGCTAGGCAGGGCTGGCCCTTCCCTACCAGAGGGGGTCACCTTGTGCTAGTGAGACATAAAATCATGCAGCACTGATATGAACATGTGTGCCCATGTAGACACACATACCCAGGCAGTGAGGACTTGCACTAGTGGCCAACCTTGGGTGCCTGAATGGTCTGAGTCATTGGCGGCACGGTGGGTAGGTTGGGGTAGCTTAGTTTCCTTCCTATGACTCAGGAGGTCATTGGTGCAGCAGCGATTCAGAGCTGTCCCTATGTCCATGGATGGATCACCTGGGAGGCTGAGGCCAGTTAGGAGAGAACAGGCCCTGCCTGGCACAACTCTGGGGCTTCTTTCTGAGCAGGATGGCTAGTCTGTCTCCAGCCCACTCAGTCCTGGATGTCAAAGGGGAACGTGTCAAAAAACTTCTCTCCTTTCTTTTGAAAAGTCTTTTGGAGCATTTAGTGGGCATTAATGTCCCCTCCCATCCCACTACTGAGGCCTGGACATGTGAGGTGAGGGCAGCTTCACAGATGGGGAGATAGGGAGGTCTCACATGAGCTTTTATTAAAAGAAGAAACAACCACACACCCACATACATCCCCAACACTCATACTCACCCATAGGCATACACTCACATGCACACATTCATAGGGTGACACTGCCAGGACATGGTTCATTGGTCTGAAAAACCACCTGGGGAGGATGCAGCAATGTTGGGGCTGGACATGGACTTCCCAGGTGGGGATGGGTGGGGCCATCCTAGACTAGGGGGCATGATACCAACCAGGGTAGGGTGGAAAAGGAGTAGGCTGAGGCCCCAGTGAGTGACTGTCTTCAAGAGGGGAGCCTTGGACAACCAGGCTGGAAGGGTAGTTGACCATGGGGTACAAGGCAGGTAGGAGCTGGGCCTGGCCTGCCAGAGGGGAGATTAGTTTTGATCTCCTTGGTCCCAATAGGCAGGACCAGAAGCAAGGTGGTAGAATTAGGCTGATGTCAGTCAGAACTTTATGCCATTGAGAGCTGACCCTAAATGGAAGGGGCTATCTAGGATGTGATGAACTTCCTGTCACTGGAGTTCTCCAAGGAGAAACTAGAGGCTCCTCTGACTGAGATGTTGTCCAGGGGGGTTCCTACTGGGCCAAAGAACTCAGAGGTCGCTCAGGAGATTCTGGGATCCTATCCCACACCCTCCTTCTTAGTTGCTCCAGGGGGCTCAGCCACAAGGGGATGGTTATTTCAGTCTGGGGGTTCGGGTTGACTCATTTTGTTGCTGCAGCCTGGGCAAAGGAGGCCTTGCTTGGAGTCAGGGCAGGGAAGAGGAGGTACACTGCCAATCACAGCTGGGCACAGTGCCTCTGGGGACCAGGGCTGCAGTCTCTAGCTCATTCCCTGCTCTAGCAGAAATGCTGACCTGCTTGTGGGCATCTGTAGCTAGGCAACAGTGGCTCCCAGCCTTGCAGAGGAGGGCCTGGCTGGCAGGGCAGAGAACATCTGACCAGATAATCTGAGAGGGTGGAGGTTTGAGTGGAAGGCCCTTGGGATGGAGGGGGGAGCCACCCACTGCACAAGTCATGGCTCTGACTAGGGCCCAGTTTCCTTACTAAGGGAGGTCCAATTGGAGGGTAAAGTCGGCAGAGGCCGGTGCCACCTTCCTCACAGGGGTAGCAGGAGAACAGAGGCTGAACGAAGACTCAGCAGGCAGTCAGGAGACTCTGCTCTGTCCTTACTTGCCCTCAGATCGCTCAGCTGTAACATGAGGGCATCAGCAGAAACAACTCCAATGTGGTATCTAGCTCAGACAGGCCAAGGTTCTGCATAACAACCTACCCTTTGTGCCTCAGTGTTCTCCTCTGTGAGGTGGGGATAACTCGCACCCATCTCCCAGGCCAATTGGGAAGCCCACCAGACGATGCCTTCTGTGAGGACTGGAGATCTTGTCTGTGAAGTTCACCAAGAGCTAAAGAAACACTTTTCTTCTCTTTCGTGAAGGACTATGTAAATGGCAGCCAGGCATGAGCAGTAGCGGCTGGGCCAGATTAATCCCTCTTCCACAGGATAGCCCTCTCTCTTCCTGTCTCTGTCCCTCTGTCTCCCTCCTCCACCCCCCTGGCTGCCCATATCCAGGCTCTTTCAAACTCTTCTAAGCTCTTCCTCCCTGTCCTTCCCATTCAGCCCCCTCCCTCTGCTGACAGGAGCATCACCCTAGTTCTGACCCTCATTGCCTTTTACCTGATTGAATGTAATAGCCCTCTAGTTAATCTTCTCGCCTCAGTCTTTCCTGGGCACACAGATATCAAAGTGCTTTTCCTACAGGGGCGTTGGACTTGGCCATGCCACCCCCTCCCTCTCCACAGCTCCCCTATTCCCTTGAGGACCGAGTGTAAGCTCCCTGGCTTGACATGTCCAGCCCTTCCCACTCTGGCCTCATTCTTCTTTCCCAGACTTACATCAGGTCATCCCTCTTCACACATTCCTGCTCCAGGCAGACGGGTGTACTAGCCACTCCTCAGTTATGGCCACTATCTGCCACCATGGACAGCGCCTTCGAACCCAGGGGGCCCCAGAGAGCCAGAATTCAGCCCACCCTCCTCCTCTTGTCCCCTTAGAGTCTTCAGCTTCCTTCAAGGCTCAGCTCAGGTGACCCCCTCCTGTGCTGGAAGTGGGGCACAGGGGAAGCCTGTGATGATCCCCCCAAGGCCTTGGTTCTTCCCCTCATTGTATCTTATAGGCACTTACCTTGTTAAACTGGGATCAGAGAGCTATAGGTGGCAAGAATTTTAGAAGTGAGTGGGCCTAGTGCTCTCATTCTATGGGTGAGAAAACAGACCTAGAGATGGCAATGAACTGCCAAACGTCTCATAGGTTGTCAGTGGAAGGCAGGGCCCCCCAGGCAGCATTGTTTGATGTTGAGGTTGTGGTCGCAGCCTCCAACACTGGCACTTAATAAATGCTTGATGAGTTCTAGCCCCGCTGGGGCTCAGTTTCCTTTTCTCTAAAATGAGAGGGTGGATGAGACAGCCACTGGGCTGCCTTCCCACTCTGAATCTGAATCAAATAAGAAATCTGATGTCCAGAGAAGTAAGTGACCAGTCCATGGTGACATCCGCAGCTCTGGGATCTGAGCCAGGCCTTCAGACTCCAGGATCACCTCCCTGTCTCCTGGTGCTCTGAGATTCTGCAGAGGCTGAGCTTGGAGCCACCTGTCCAGAGGCTTGCCTGGGTGGGAGAGGCTTCAGGAGAAGAATCCTCACTGGCCCTGCCTGCACCTCTCAGGGCAGCCTGGGCTCTCCTTGCCCAGGAGAAAAAAGCCCCTAAAAGGCTTTTTTGCTTTCATTCATTCTAAAAAGCACAACTCAAGTCAGCGGCTTTTCTGAGCTAGGTGCCTGACCCTGTGGGTGGCCAAGTCCAGCAGCGCAACTGGAGATGTCAGACACATCTGAAGCCCCGAGAACATCCTCTGACCTCCTCAGACCTTCCCTCCTTTGGAGCGATGCTGTCTCCATTAATCTTATCTCTCTTAGCAATCACAACAATTACAACATGGTTTCCCCCAGCCTGCCACTGTCCAGGCTGAAGTGAGTCGTGTGTGTGTGTGTGTGTGTGTGTGTGGTGTGTGTGTGTGTGTGTGTATAGTGTGCGTGTGTGGTGTGTGTAAGCATGTGTGTTATGTGTGTATGTGGTATGTGTGTGTGTGAGAGAGAGGGGTGTTCAGGGGGGTCTTTCTCATCTGAGGCTTAGCCCAGACCTCCATCCCCCCACCCCTCACCCCCTGTGGGCCCTGGGCCTGCTCTTGGTCCTTTACTTCCCCTGAAACAAAGCCCATGTGATGATCTGGGTTGGAGAGGGAGGAAAGGTGATCATTCTTTCATCAGGGAACCCCATTTATCAAACTCCTGTGAGGAAAAACCTCCATACGTGGATTTGTCTCTAAAACCCAGGCTGGGGTTGGAGGAGGCAGGGGCAGAGTCGGAGATCTTCAGTCAGGGCCTGGCTCTGCCATTTACTAGATGACCTCAAGCTTCAGTTTCTTCTTCAGTAAAAAGATTGGATTGGACCCTATGACCTCCAAGATCCTTCCCTGCACTGAATTCATGATCCTATCACTTCGACAAGAGGTCTCACTCAGGTGCCTTCAAGGCTTTCAATCAATAAGAGCTTGGGCCTGTCATGGGCTCTGGAACCAGGGGAGTGGGCTCAGACCTTTCTTCATCTGCAACCAGAGAGGTTTGGACCAGATGATCTGTGATGCTCCTCAGGTCAGGCATGATCCCATATTCCATTCTCTTGCTGATGTTTGGTGGATGGTGGCCTCTTAACTAGAGAAGGGGGCTGGACTAGGCAAGTTTGAGACCCCTCTTCTGATTCTACCCCTGGGGTCTAGGACCCTCCCTTCAGCAGCTGACAAGGTTGAGCACCTTCACCAGCACAGGTGGCAAGAAGGGCCATAGCCCCTAGAGGTCACTCCTTGTGGACAAAGCAGCCTCTGGCCAGACAGCTGGCAGGGCTTTTCTGAGGTTTCAGAGCCATCAGAACCATGGGTCAGCCACTTGGGGCCTGCTAATCTCTGTAGCTCCACAGAGCAGGGCCACTGTTGACCCCAGGGGCCTGTGGTGGTCTCTCTCTGCTACTGCTATAGCTGGAGACAGAGCCAGTGTCTGCTGAATGAGCTCCTGAGGAAGCTGGGCTTGGGAAGGCCCACTGCAGGCAACTTCCAAATTCAATGTAAGCTGCTCCACCCCGATCTGGATGGGCTCTGAGATCCCAGAATCATACCTGGCTATTTTCCATTGTCAAGATCCCTCACACCAGCAGCTGCTAACCTCAGACAAGAGACTGAAGCAGCAGAGCCAGCAAGTGGAGGTCATCCAGGGTCAAGGCTGCTGGTGACAGCATTGGGAAGGCCCTGGAGGCACAGATTAGGCTCCCAAGAAGGAAATGACTATTACTCTCCTCAAGGTTCTGGGGGTGACTCTGAGGGATTGGGGTCTCCATTACTGCCACCCCCAGGACCCCACTATAAATTAGCCAGATGATAGCAATTAGTGTTTACAAAAGCACATTTACTGAGAAGACCTAGCAAGAACAGTGGTTAGAAAATAATTTCCTAAACCAAAGACATATTCTTCTCTAGAGCACACAAAGTTCCTGTGGAGAAGTTCAAACTTAGTAGATAATACATTTGACCAAGGGGCACCTCCTTCTTCCTGGCCCTAGAAGTACTTTTTTCCCTTTGTGAAGACCTTATGAGGTTAGCCTTTGGAATGATTCCCATAATTCCAGGTATATGGGTCCATTTTACTGTTGAGGAAACTGAGGCAGACAGAAGTTAGGTGACTTGCCCAGGGTCATACTGCTAGTGCAGTGTCTAAGGCTAGATTTGAACTCAGGCCTTCTTGACTCCAGGACCAGAGTTTTATCCACTGTGCCACCTAGATGCCTCTGGTACCAGAAGGAGTGTCAAGGAGCCTAGGTATGATGATCTTCACGCCATTATAGATAAGGGGAAATCAAGGTGGCTTTGGACGCTTGGGTCTATCTTCACCACAAAATCAGGGCAGGCTAGCTAGCAGGGCTGGTTCCCTAACCCTGAAGTAGCGGGGAATCTAATTAGCATGGGTCCTAGGAAAGGGAGTGGGCCCCAAGCAGGAGGATGGAGATGGCTAGCACTTCAATAGCTTGATGTAAAGAGAGCAGTGAGTATAGAAAGAAAAAAAAAAAACTCTGCCTACAATACCAAGGAATCCAGGATTCTGGGTCTGAGAAACTGAGATCGAAGCAGTCAGTGGAAGGTCCTTTATCTCACCAATGAAACCTTTCAGACCTGAAAATCGTGGCTTCAGACAACTTCACTCATTCAAAGTCTTTATCAAGTACATTTTGTGTTCCAGGCACTGTGCTAGGCCCTGGGAACAGAAACACAAACATCACACTGTCCCTGCCCTCAGGTGGCTGACATTCTACTCCTCAGTCTTCCGAATCTGCTTCCCCCTCATCATCCTCTAGAGTTTTGTGACTGTATTTCCAGTAACTCCCTGGACATCTCCACCTGGCGATTCAGGTGAATTCAACTATTCACCTATTGAAAGCTTTAAACATGGCACAGCTTAGACTTTTTTCCCACCCTCTCCCCCAAAGCCTGGCTCAATTCCCAACTTTCTCAGTTCCAAGAGCGGATGGACTCACTGGAGAGAGGAGAATAGAGAGCAAAAGACAGAGCCTTGATTGGAAAGTGAAAGGGAGGATTTCAAAGACTGCTGGATCTAGCGTCCGAGGAAGCTGGATCAAGTCCAAGTCAAGGTTGCTATGTGACCTTGACCGAGTCACTTTCCCTTATTGGGTCTCAGTTTCTTCATCTGTTAAATGAAGAGGCTGGACCCAATGATCTCTAAGGTCCCACCTAGCCCCTAAGTCCATTAACATGTATGTGTGTGTTTGTATGTGTGTTTATATAATGGTATCACCATCCTGGCCATCTACAGAGCCTAAACCCCCAAGGTCTTTCTGTACTGTTCTTCCTCTGCCAACCCTTCTCAGGACTAGGAAGCCTGTCAACCATAGGAGATGTCACAGCGTCTTTCCCAACCATCTGCAGCTAGTCCTTCTCTGAACCTTGTCTGATCACCTCTATTTCTGTTTGGGGCACATTTTCTTGATTTCCATCTCCCCACCCTCCCTTACTCCACACAACCAATCAGGGGCTAGATCTTTTGCCTACCTCCATGCCAGCTCATATATCTGTCTCCCAGACTCGGGCAGACCCTCCTCACTGTTCACCCAGATGATGCCAACACCCTCCCAGCTGCCTCCTCCCTGTCCAGCCTCCACCTGCTGCCCAAGAGTTTCCCAAAGGGCACGTCTGACAAATCCCACCCCCCAACTCAATAAATTCCAGCAGCTCCCTTTGACCTTTAAGAAATGGCAAACCCCTCCATTGTCTTTGCCAAGGAAAGTCCAAATGGAGTCTGGAAGAGTGGGTAAAATTGAAAAATGATTAAGCAACAACAAAAACTCTTCTGCTTGGCTTTTAAATAGGGTACTTGCCACTTGTCCCCTAGCTGCCTTTCCAGCCTCCTTTCCCCCTTTCCCCTTCCCTTCCCTCCCCTCTCCCTCTCCTTCCCTAAGTCTTTGGTCCAGCCAAACTGGCCTCTCCCTCACAGTTCACTTCCTTCTCATCTTTGCCTTGTAGAACCCCTCAGGACAAGCATCAATTTCTACACAGTCTTTCCTGATGCCCCAGTAAGGGCCTCATATCCCTAAACCACTTTGTGTTTATTCTGTACCTACTGGACTCATCTAGGTTCCTGTCATCTTCCCTGATAGGAGGCAGGCTCCTAAAGGGCACAGCCTGTTTCATTGTTTTTTCATTGTATTCCAGTGCCTGGTATACAGTAGGAGCTTAATAAATGGTTAGCTTCTGAGCTTCCCTCAGACGTCCCACTTCAGAAGGTGGGACCCTCCACAACCCAAGAACGCTCTGGTTCCTGCTGCAGGGAGATAGGCAGGTCCCAGGGATGGGCCCCAGCATAGAAGCTTGATGGAAAAGGCGGGGCCCTGGGGTCCTGGGAGGACTGGGCTGGTGGGAAGGTGGGAGAAGAGGAGGACAGGCTTTCTTAGGCATGGCAATCCTAGAATGGAATGGAAAGGTTTGAGCCTTGGCTAGACTTCTGATGTTATTGGTGCAGGGAACTCCCAGCCAGGGGAGCACCTCCTCTTAACCTTAGAGCCTTGGCGAGAGATTAGAGGACTTGCCCAGGGTCGCAGGGCCAGCATGTGTCAGGTAAGTCTTGCACCCAGGATGGACTCTGAGGCCGCCTCTGCCCACTGCGCCGCCCTGCCCTGCGAGGTGGCTAAGTCTCTGTTGTTAGGTGGTCCTCACCATCTCAGCTTCTTCCCCCTCCACCCAGCCTCTTCAGTGCCTCTTGTGGCCAGGACAGGGAAGGGCACCCTGGGCTTTCAGCCCACCTGGAAAAGCTTGCTTCTTCAGCCTGAGGCTATCTACCACGGTGGAGGGGAGGCCAAGCACTGAGAGCCTTCTAAGAAGGGCCTCCCAAGGATCTGGTGATGACGCCCACTTCGCAGAGACTGTCACAGACTGATGGAGCTAGGAAAGTTCCAAAGGCAGGTCTGTTGGGCTCTGTCCCCAGGGCTCCGACGCCTTAGCAGCATGTGTTTAAAAAGGGCCCCAGAGTCTTTGGTCTCTGCTTAAAGCATTCTCCAAGGATCTTTGGAGGAGCCCAGGAAATTTGTCCTGCAGCGCCACCTGCTGAAAGAAGCAGGGATTGCCTTCTTTTACAGAAGGGGAAACTGAGGCTCCCAGATGTCACCGTCTCTTGGACTTCTCAGAGCCCATCACATTCAACTGGCTCCCTTGACAGAAGGGGAAACAGGTCCAGGGAGGGGAAGGGGCTTGCCAGGGGGAGTCTGTCATTTGGAGTAGGCCAGGGGCAACCCTGGAACTTCCCTCTAAGCTTCACTGTAGGCAGGGTGGACATCAGTCCGCATGGGTAGGGCAACGGGAGGGTCCCAGGGTGGCTTCCTCTGCCCTTTCCCCTCCACCCTTTCTTTACTGGCTCTCAGAGATGGAAGGAGCCTGGGAAGCTGTCTGGTCTTGTTCCTGAATGTCACTGAGGAGGAAACTGAGACAGCCTAGAGAGGGTCCCACAACCTGGGATCCTTGTCCTGGAAGTTCTTTTTCTAAACACACACATCCTTCTGGGGGAGGAAGTTCACTCAGCTCACTCACCCTGAAGCGTTAGGGCCTCATCAGGCCAGCTGCCGTGTCAGGGGAGGCGGGCCGGGACACCTGAAGAATGAGAGAGAAAAAGCAGGCCTGCAGGGGGACAGGTGTGAGAGGAGGCCCCAGGCCCACCAAGCCTCACCTTCCTCCAGATTTTGCTGAGGGTCTCCTCTGGGCAGCAACCCACACCCTCCACCTGTCTCCAGGTGTGAGGAATTTCAGAGTAGGGCTGGTGCTTCCCATTAGGTGGTCAGACTCTTCTCTGTGCTCAGTAACTGGGGGAGGTAGGGAATGCAGAAGTAAAGACAGCTGTCTTGTTCACAGGGAGATGGCAATCCACTTTGGGAGGTGTGCTAGCTAACCCTGGCAAGGAGATTAGGGCCCTTAGGTGTGAGGAGAGAGGTGGCCATGCCTGCTGAACACCAGCAGAATCCTCTGGGGTTAATCCTGGAAGTCTCCTTGGAGGAGGTGAGTCATTGAGTCAGGTATTCGAGAAGAGCTGCCTGAGGACTGGCCTGCTAACCAGACTGGAGTATGACAGGCCACACTGGGTGGGGGTTTGGAACCAGACTGAGTATGATTTAAGTCACTGGGAGCAACAGAAGTGGGGGGGGGCTCCAAGCAGGAAAGCTGAATGAAGACATGAAGGCAGTAGTCCCAGCTTGGGCAGACAAGGGAATTTTTTTTTCCTATTCACACATGCTGAAGGCAGAAGGCTCCAGGATCCCCCACTGGGAAGGCCTGTGTAGCTGAGCCCCTATGCCAGGCTGAGCCTTGGTAGATGGTCAGCCTCAGCTGCTGGAGCCTAACCTTAATCACAGAGACAGACTGGAGCTTGGCCCCTAGCCAGTTGGTCATCAGGTCTGGTCTGACTCAAAGGCTTTCCAATGTGGTAGATCATTGGGAACAGCTTGAAAATCATGGTGGGGAAATTCCTGAATTCCTTTGAAACAGTCTTGAGAAGGTTGCACCATGACTAAGAATCCTAATGGAGAAGGCTAAGACCCTGCTTCTGGGCAGGGCAGACTCAGCCCAGGCCCCATCCCCCTGGAAATAGGGCAAGTAGGAAGAAGACCTTTGCTGGTCTCCGTCCTTGTCCGTGGCTTCCCTCACCTTTATGGCCCCATGGCTCCTCAAGGCAGGCTCTGTGGAACTTCACTTTTAAAAATAGCTGGACAGCTATATCTCACACGTTTGGATTTCTTTGCAATTCTGTGTGTTTTATTTGATGCCTATGATTCTGAGAAAGGGGCTACAGGTTTCTCCCTCTCCCAACACCCCACCCTCCACCCTCAGCCTGGACCAAGGGAGTCTGAGACAGAGATGGTGAAGAAGTCCTGTTCTAGAAGGTACAAAACCGTGCTAGCCAAAGACCCCAGATGCCCAAGTCAGTGGGGAGTCTTTATATCCCTTTAAAAGGCAGTGCACTTGTTCCAGCCCATGTAGGGGGCTATCAGCTCCCCCAGATCCCTAGTCCTCCTATTTCCCTACCACAGATCTCGTAAGGTACAGTTGGGGCTAAAGGGACCCATAGGTCAGCCATGGGGGCCCCATAATTGGCTCCACATCTCCCAGCCCCTGGTCCTGAGGTGTTTGGCCTCTCCCCTAGGAAACACTACTCTCCTACTCCCAGGCTCCTCTAGAACATCTCTGAGGTGCCTCCCTCATTCTGTTCTTCCTGTATGTCCCTCCCCCACCCCCCAGTGGGGTGAATTTACTTGTTGCTGAGCTCTCCGGCTTTTGCAAGGTCTCAACCAGCCAATATCCTAGAGTTCCCAACACCACATATTTAGGACCTTGGAGACCATCTATTCCATACTCCTGACAAGACATGCTACAGACATGAAATCAACCAGAGATGCTGTGGAGGTGAAATTGACCAGAGATGCTGCAGAGGTGAAATCGACCAGAGATGCTGCAGAGGTGAAATCCACTGGTTCATTTTGTAAAAGAGGAAAATGAGGCTCAGAAAGGAGGAGTGACTTGCCCAATGTCACTCAGGTGGCAGGGGCCAGAGCCAGGATTCCACCCCAAGTCTCAAGACCCTGAATCCAACTGTATCACCTTTCCCTGTATGATATCTCCATTTATATTGAGAGGGAGAAAGAGCTTCCTTCCCCTCCCAGGTACAAGATCCTTTTTGGAGACAATGACTACCCTTTGAGCTATTACTGGTCACAGCTGGTGGCTTAACAAATGCTTGTTAGTTGTGTAACAGTCATTTGGACCAGGCTTGGACTGACTGCCTTGAGAGACGCACTGAGTTGCTAAAGACCCTGGGAGTGGTAGGTTTTCCCAAACTTTGGGAAGAGTATCAGTCCTGGAGGGCAGATTTTTCCCACGGCAATGGCAGCTCTAAAACCTCTCTGGAGAGACACGAGAGAGTGAATTGGAGAGACCAAGGTGGTGATTACAGTAGCAACAGCAGCAGATGGAGGGCACTTTCTGACTTTAAGCCTTGTGGTGGTGAAGAGCCACCTTCTTTCCCTGGTTTTCAGCTCATGTTGAGAATCCAGCAGAGATAATAGTGATAATAGCAGCATTTACACAGCACCTACTGTGTGCCTGGGACTGCGCTGAGTGCTTTACAAATATTTCATTTGATGCTCACAGCCCTAGGAGTTAGATTCTATTATGGCTTCCATCTCACAGTTGATGAAACTGAGGCAAATCGGTTCAGTGACTGGCCCAGATTACACAGTTAGTGTCTGAAGGAGGGTTGGAACTCAAGTCTTCCTGAGTGTCGGTCTAGTGCTCTATCCTCTGTACTACCTGGATTCCTCAGAGGTCTAGTGACTTGCTGTAATGGAAATGCAGATTTAAAGATCTTCCCTGCCCCCAGCTTAAGCGCACCTGGAGCCTGTGGGGGGAGGCTTGTTTTTCAGGAAAGCCCACACCTTGATACTTTGTGATTGGGAAGTGGGTCAAGGAGGTTGTTACAATCTCTGAGCCAGGAGAAGGCTATATAAACCCTGAGGAGAGGCTTTGCTTTGGGGCTCCCTTTGAGAAGTGTTGTGTGATTTGACCAGATGAGACTCTGGGAAGCCGTTGTTGAGAGCCCCCCGGCTTTGAAAACCCAGATGTTGATGCTTCCCTCTCTGGTAACTGTGATTTGGTATTGATATAATGGTGGGACAGTTTGGAAGCCTGTCTGTTTGATCTGTAAGTTCTGTAACTCTGAAGTTCGGGGTGCTGACCTTTTTCCCCTGAACTAGGTAATGTGTGTTTGTTTGATTAAAGTAAGCTTGTTAACCCATTTTGAGTTGCTTTCCTTTACAAAAGCAGATCTAAGAACCTGTGTTGGCAGCCACTCTGGGGATGCTGGGTTGCTTGCTGCTACACTTGCCCAGGGTCACACAGTTAATAAGTATCTAGTTAATGTGCCACCTAGATGCCTAGTGACCAAATTCATAATCTTTCCCCAAAACTGTCCCCTATTCAAATTACTCTCAAAGGCACCCCCCCCCATTCTCCCAGTCCTTCGCATTCCAAACCTAGGATTCATCCTAGACTGTCCACTATCTCTCACAGCCCCTCCCCCCCATATCTAATATGGTGCCAAGGGCTATCGATTTCACTTCTGCAACACCTCTGGTCAGTTTCACCTGTGAAGTGTCTGATCAATTTCATCTCTGTAGCATCTCTTGGTTGTTGTTGTTGTTGTTTTTTGTTTTTGTTTTTTTTTGCTTTTTGCTTTTTGCTTTCTTTTCTTGGAGGGCAACTGGGGTTAAGTGACTTGCCCAAGGTGACATGACTAGTTTTTGTGTTAAGTGTCTGAAGCTAGATTTGAACTCAGGTCCTCCTGACTCCAGGGCCAGTGTTCTATTCACCGCACCCCCAATTTTTTCTTATTTATTTTGGGGGAGCAATTGGTCGCTTGACTTGCCCAAGGTGACACAACTAGTTTTTGTGTTAAGTGTCTGAGGTTGGATTTGAACTCAGGTCCTCCTGACTCCAAGGGCTGGTGCTCTATTCACTGCGCCACCTAGCCACCCCTGTAGCATCTCTTGTTGATTTCACCTCTGTAGCATCTCTCCAATATGACCCCTTCTCTCCTCTGATCCTGCCCCTACTTGGGGCAGAACCTCATCACCCCATAGCTTCTGGGATGAGAGGTCTGCCTGCCTCAAGTATATTTTCACCAGCCCATCTTCCATTCAGTCACTAAAGTGATTTTTGGGTTTTTTTGGAGAGGGGAAGGCAGGTTATTGGGGTTAAGTGATTTGCCTAAGGTCACACAGCTAGCAAGTGTTAAGTGTCTAAGGCCAGATTTGAACTCAGGTCCTCCTGACTCCAGGGATGGTGCTCTATTCGCTGCACCATATAGTTGCCCCAAAAGTGATTTTTTCTTAAAACACAGGTCTGATCATATAACCCCCCCTACTCAATAAACTCCAGTGGCTCCTATTACCTCCAGAAGGAAATACACAGTACTTCACCTGCCCCTTGCCTTTCTAGGCTTCTTAGACCTCACTCCTCATCACATACCAATCCAGTGACTCTGGGCTCTTGGCTGTACCATGAACAAGACATTCTACGTCAGCTCCAGGAATTTTCTCTGGCTGTCTTCCATGCCTGGAATGTTCTTCCTCCTCATCTCTAACCCTGGCTTCTTTGAAGTCCCAACTAAAATACCACCTTGTACAGGAGCCTTTCCCAAGTCCTCTGAATTCTAGTGCTTCTCCTCTATCTATCGTCTCCAATTTATCCTGTCTAGAACTTGTTTGTGCATATTTGCTTGCTTTTTAAGTCCCCCATTAGACTGTAAGCTACTTGAGGGCAGGTACTGCCTTTTGCTTCTCTTTGTATCCCCAGTGTTTGGCACAGTGCCCAGGCACATGTTAAGTGCTTAATGCTCAACTGAATTATGCCTGGTTTGAGAAACTGCTGCAAAAGGGTAAATTTACCCATTCTCTTTTCTCCATTCTATTTTATTGCTATATCCAATGGATAGAATGTTATTACTAAATATTTCTGTTATTTTAAATTTTGCATAAAGGTTACTTAAATTTTTAATGATGACTTTCTAGATAAAGATTATTTTCATTGTGCCCTGAGTTGTTTTTCCTTTAGAAGAATGTAATAAGGGTTGGGGAAGCTTCTGGACAGTTGATGACACAATTTAACTGTCTATAATATCTCATTTCCTGCATGGCAATCAAAAGATTGCCTGGGGACTCAGATCTCTATGCATTTTATTAGTTATTTGTATTTTTAAGTTTTCTAACTTTTCAGAGAGCCTTATGGAACCAGGAGCCTTGCCCTAGACTAAAACTCTCACGAGATATTGCCTTTATTTCTCAGCTGATGGGTCTTTTTGAACAAGAGACTCAGTCTTTCTCCACTCCATACAGAAGAGAGGAAAGGAAAAGGAGAGGAAAAGAACTCAAGAGAAGGTCACACCTTGAGCTGACTCTTGGGATGGAGAATCCTGAAGGGAGACAAGTGGGAATGCTTCTCATCCAAACTGCCCCCTGCAGTGACATCTGCTGGGTTTCAGTGGACTACTGATTTCTCTTCCCACTTTGGTTAGTTGTTGTCCTTTGTTCCTGAAGGACACCAAAATGATATCCCTATGCTGGGTCAAGGTCCAGTGTGCTGTGGCTGATCAGACCAATACAAGTTCCGAAGGCTCCACCACAGGTCGAGCACAAACAGTCCATGTGAACATCTGGGGGAGATTCTCTAAATCTGTGCTGAGCTACTTCAGTTCTGCATTGCTCACAAAACACAGTGCCTTCTGTGTTGAGGACACGCCATGTTGAGCGGTCCTGTGCCCACTTACAGCATATGTGGAGAGGAAACCATCTACCCAATGAGAAACTCTTCTAGAGTACAACTTTACTATTGGAACAGAACAACAAAATAAATAGGTCCTACTTAGGAAACACATGACAATAAGACAGGACTACAGATTTCTACAACATAAATACGTTTCTTATAGCCAAAGCAGAGGACAGAGGGTGGTGGTGAAGGGGGACAGAGAGCACGGGGCCAAAGTAAGCCATCCCTGAAGCCCCAGCAGGGCTTGCTCTGGGTACATGACCCCCAGCACCTTTCCTCTGACATGGCAAAACTATTCTTCCCTCTCTCCCTTGACTGAGAATCATTGATGGGTGGCTCAGATGGGTGGCTTCAGAAGACTGAGAAAAGAGGAGGAAAGCAGGTACACATGCATGGGAAGCAGAGGAGGCTCCAAAAAATGCATCTGGGGTAAGAGAAAGCAGAGATGGAAATTACAGGTGGGAGCCTGGGCAAGAGGTGTAAAAGGACTGTATCCCGTGGACAGGCAGGTAACAAACAATTGGGAAATAAAAAGCACTTGGGGGTGGCCCCCCAGGGAGGGGCAGCGGAATGAGAGCCCAGACCCCTCCTTCGCCAGTGCTCTCACTTTATGGGGAGGAGGCTGAAGCCCAAAGAGATGGAGTCGCCCCCTCCAAGGTCACATGGGCAGGAAGGAGCAGACACAGCATTTCAACTCTGGTCCTTTGACTTCTAGTCCAGCACTGGCCATTGAGCCATACTCCCTCTCATTCTTGGTCTTCTCTGATTTCCCTATGGAGCATTGTTTCAGCTCCTTCCTCTTCCACTCCTCCATGACCAGTGTTCTTGGGAGAGAAGTGCTCCATATGCCTTCCTCCCTGGACTTCTTCAGTAGTCTTAATTACAAGATATTTCCTGACCTTGATCTCCCACCTCCAAGCCTTTGCACAGTTTATTCCCTATGCCTGGGACACCCTCTCTTCTTAGCATCCCCAGCAGGTCCTGGGGGTGGTACCTATATGTAGGTACAAAAGTTTCTCTCATTCCCCCAGATGCTGGCCCTCACTCTCTCTCCTGTGTCTAGGTAGTATTTCACTCCTTACCCACACGAGGGCAGGCCCTGATTTGTTCTTGTGTCCATTTGTATTGATGCTTTCATTAGCAGAGGGAACTTCTGCTTTGGAAACTCCCTCCCCACTGTAAATTGCACCTCCTGTGCCTTGGAGAATTCCAGGGACCTCAGAGTTTAAGTGATTTGCTCATGACACACAGCAATTACAGGTCAGTGACCAAGGGATTCCCAAACCCAGACTCTCCCTGGCACACACTGCATTGCCTCTCCCCTTGGATCTGGTGTGTACTGAATGGGGGGGGGGGGGGTCAGACATAAAGGAACTGCAGTTGTAGGAGCTCAGTGCCACCCTCCCCTCCTGCTGCTCACACTCAAGAGGCCTCCTCTGCCCATCTCTTTGCTGTGCTTTAGTCACATAGCATTGGCCCCTTCTATTGCCCATGGAGCCTTGCCCACTGTAGGGGGTCAGTCCTTCCTGCTGAGTCCTTGCCTCAAGCAGCTGGGTGGGGGGAGGCTCCAGTTTTTCTAGGGGGTGAACAGTTTTATGGACCCCACCTTTGGGAAATAACAAGAAAAGTTACTACTTATCACAAATTGCCAAGGAGGTGTCCAGGCTCCACTGAGCTATGGGCTCCAAAGGTCCTCAAGGCCTTAAGATGGGCACCTTCATTTACCACACGCATATTGAGAAGCAACGATGCCCAGAAGCTTGACTGCAAATCTCCAGCATGAAGTAAGCCTTCCCCTCATGTTCCAAGCTCTGAGTGATGCCTTTAGAGGGCGAGTCCCACTGAGGGGATGCTGACCTTTCTCTTAATGAAGGACCACGAAGGAGATGAAGGACAAACCAAGACAGAAAGTGGCCCAGCTCCATTTCTGGCTGTCACACACCAGGGAAGTCTGTCTCTGGAAAGAATCCACTGTCTTCTTTGTGTGAGGGGAATTCCAAAGTAGTGCAGCCCTGCCCATGTGCTGCTATCTTACCAGAGACATGCCCAGGTGACCCTTCACCTTGCTACCATCCCAAAGTCGCATCAAACCTACTGGGGCTATCCTCGGCTGGACCCCACAGGTCCCCACTATTTCCAGGGCTTTGGGGGAGGTAGAGAGGCCAAGACAAGGTTGGATGCAGCCCTGGGTTTCAGCGCGTTTTCAGCCTCAGCACCCTGGAGAGCGGCTCCTTTGCACTGGAATACATGAGGTAGGAACCTGTGGTTGTGTTGAAGGCCTCCCAGTCCCTGCAGCCAAAGGTCGGGAGATGGTGAACAGCCACGAAGCCTTCATAGCCTTGCCACCTACAAGAGGAGAGGGCAAAGTCAGGCCCTGCCATGTAGACCCTTGACACTGAGCAAGGGGTCAAAGGCAAGGCCTTCATGGGCTGGGCCCATAGACCCTCGACACTGAACAAGGTGTCAAGGGCAAGGCCTTCTTGGATCGGGCCTAGCTGCTCTTTGTCACCAAGGTAGACGACCTGGGCTTCAAGCTTGGGCTGTCACTTTGTCCCTGGATCACCTCCCCTCTCCAGGCCTGAGTTTCTTCCTCTGACAAGGAAGGGAGTTGGACTAAATGACCTCCAAAGGCTCTCTACATTTTTAGCCTCTCTTCATCCCCATCTATGTCTAGTCCTTCTGTGACTGAATCATAAATATCAGAGACCACCATTTTGCCATTCCAAGGACTCAACCAAGCTCACACCTCTAGAGTCACCACGGTGGCCTTCCTGTTTCTAGGAATGGTGCAGGGGCCACGGGTCTACATTGCTGAGGGTTCAAGTTCAGAGCGTGAGTCACCAATGAACAGCTCTGTCGTGGTTAGCTGTGGTGGGCTTCCTCTGGTATGTTTTATGCCCCTGCCTGGAACATGTGTTTAATCAATAGTGAAGATGTGTCAAGATGTGATGACCAGTTTAGATTCAGAGTGAAAGATGGAAAGAGATAGAGAGAGATGGAGAGAGACAGAAAGAAAGATAGAAAGAGATAGAGACAGAGACAAAGAGAAAGATGGAAGCAGAGACTTCATAGTATTGAGAGACACACACAGAAAGATAGAGACAAAGAGGCAGGGAGAAAGAAAGAGACAGACAGAGACAGAGACAGAGACCTGATGATGCTGAAGGAGACAGAAACAGTAAGACAGAGACAGACCTGATAGTGTTGAGAGAGAAAAGAGACAGAGACAGAGACAGAGAAAGACAGAGAGACATAGACCTGGTAGTGTTGAGACAGAGACATAGAGAGTTCCCTACACACACACACACACACACACACACACACACACACACACACACACACACACACACAAATACACTAGGTCTCCAAGGATCCAAGACCCTTCCAAGGAGATTGAGGAAGAGCAGCCTGACAGGCAGGAGGGGAACCAGGAGAGAGCAGGGACATGAAAACCCAGAGAGGAGAAAGGGTCCAAGAGGAACATGTGCTTAACAATGTCAAAGGCTGCAGAGACATCTAGAGGGATGAGGATGGAGAAAAGGTCGTTAGACTTGGCAGCTGATAGTCCATTGGAGAGTCACTTTGGAGATGTGGCAGGTCTGTAAGCAAGATTTCAAGGAGTTAAGAAATGTCTGGGAGATGAGGACATGGAGGCTGTGTGGTGGCTGGCTGTGTCTCAGAGTTTGGCAGCGAAAGGGAGGAAGGATATGGGACAAGAGCTTGAGGGGATGGCTCAGCTCATCGGAGGCTTTTCACAAAGGGGAGAGATTTGAGCATGTTTGCTGGCAGCAGGAAAGGAGCCCGTGGATAAATGAAATTGAAGATGAAAAAGAAAGAATCGTGATCAAAGGGCTGAGCTCCTGGAGGACATGGGAGGATCAAGGGCACATGGAGAAGAGTTGGCCAACACTGCTCCCAGATTAGATCAAGCACCCACGAACAGGGAATGCTGTTCGGGGCTGAGGTGCAGGCTCAGAGAGGAGGGTTAGCTCGGGACAAGTGGTAATAGCCACCATGCCAACTTCTGCTGAGAGGGGTCACAGGGGCTTGAGGGGAGAAGAGAAAGGTGGGCAGTGAGGGATCCAGGGAAGCCAGGAAGCACTGCCAGGCAGCGGTGAGGACCCTGCTGGAATCAGTGGACATGTGTGGGCAGTGGGCCCTGTCAGTGCAGGCTGCTGGACAAGAAGGCTGCTTCTCCTTCCCGCAGACTTGGGGTGAGAGAGATGGTGCTTGGCTACTCTGATCCTCATCTCCTGAGGATTTTCTCATCCAATCTCCAGATCATTTTTTTTTTTTGCTTTTTTGGAGGGCAATTGGGGTTAAGTAACTTGCCCAAGGTCACATGGCTAGGTTTTTGTTTGTGTGTGCATTAAGTGTCTGAGGCCGGATCCGAACTCAGGTCCTCCTGACTCCAGGGCCGACGCTCTACTCACTGCACCACCTAGCCGCCCCTCCAGATCATTTCTTAATTCCTTACAATGTGACTTTTAGACCTGCCATGTTTCTGAAGTGACCAATGATCTCTCAGCTGCCAAATCTGACGACTTTCTCTCCATCCTCATGAAGAAGCTTGCCCAAGGGATGCTTCTCCAGCTCCCACCCATCCTATGCTGACTTTCAAAACTGGAGTGACCCATTTGCCCAAATACCACTAAGCCTCTGCACCCTTTCCCCAAACACCTCCCCTTGGGTTCTTGACTCCCAGTGAGCTAAGTTTAGATGACATCTCCTACACAAGGCCTTTGCTGCCCCACCCCCCAGTTATTGAGACCGCAGCCCCCAAATTAATTTGCGTTTACTTCGTATACGTTTTCTTTTCCCTTATCCGTCATCTGATGTATCAGCCCGGGAGAAGGTCAGCTCCTAGAGGGCAGGAGCTGCTCTCCTAGGGTCTCTGTATCTAGACGGTTTGGGACACGATTGACCCTTATTAAATCCCAGGGAAATGGAGCTGGCCACCTAGCACTTGCTTGGCAGGGCTGTGTGAAGATCATTAGAGATAATGTTTGTACAGCACTGAGCACGATGCCTGGCACATAATGCCAGGAAGTTCTTCATTTATTGTAATTAATATTGATATACTGCATAACACTTATAATAATTAATATAATAATGAACTTAATAAACGCTAGTTCCCTTCCCTCGCCCCAGCTGCCAAGCTGCCAGCCACCAATGTGCCAATGACTCAAACCCTCAGAAGAGCCAGGGCTTAGCCAGGCTCTGCTGGGGAAGTCCAGCTCAGTCAGATCCTTGGATTCTCAGCGTCATCCCTTGCCTGCATTCCCTGCCTCATTCACATGCTCCAGGAAGGTGAACCGCCACAGAGGGACCAAAGAGTGGGGGAGAAGGGAGTGGGAAGGCAGGTGTGTGGAGGACCCTCCACCCTGACTCCTGCTGGCCACGGAGCCCAGTTTTTACACACCAGGTCAGCTCCCCTCTGGAACCTGACTCCTGCCCATGGATGTCTCCCCCCTGATTCCAGCTGCAGAGGAAGGTGGTGGCCCTCCTGTCACTCCTCCCATGGCAATAACCACAGGACTGTCTTTGGCTCCTTGGGTCAGTGCTTGGTGGGGGCAGGGCCCCAAAGGCCCTTGTTCCCTCTGCCCTGAGATCCCCCTGAGAGCCCAGAGGAAGGAGCCCCAACAGGGGCCTCTCCCTCCCCTCACTGCTTCCCGGGGCTGCCGAGTGCTCTGAACACATCAGGGGGAACCTGGTGGCTCTGGTGGTGGAAAAGGTCAGAAGATGGGCCCTGCGAGGCTGGAGGGTCACAGTGTGCGTGGGTGGGTGGGGTGGGTTTGGGGTGTGGGGCAGATAATGGGCAGGATACCTGTATATAATACTGTTCACTGAGAAGGATTCCCCATCAAAGGAGTTTGCCACCACCAGGAAGTAATCTTCTCCCACAGAGAAAAACTCCCAGTCCAAAGCACTGCAGAGAGAATAGAGGGCAGGTTAGTGTAGAAGGCCCCCCCTGGGAGCAGCCCCTCCCTGGGGTGCATTATTCTGAGCCAACAAATTCCTAAGGAGATTCCTAATCCCACTGTTGGAAGAGCTAAATCCTGTGGCGAAGTAAAAGGCATTTCAGCTGGCTCAAGCCCCAAGTCACCTGGGGATGCACACCTGGATTTCCTGCCTCCTGTGATGAGGACAGGGGCCTCTGGGAAGGGCTGGCCACCACAGACCATCAGCCAGGCCATCTGAGGCACAGGCAGCTGTGTGCTGAGGACCTGGACCAGCCTGTCCCCTGACCCTGTGTCCACTCCACTGGCCATGCCTAATGGGTACCTGCCTGTAGGTGGGAATGTCTTGGAATTTGACAAACATCTGGGCAGTGACATTCAGCTCATAGATGACCGAGTTGATAGCATAGGAATTATTCTGCAGCTGAGTTTCACTGTCGTAGCTGTGACTGTTGGCCACGGCAAGGAAAAGTCGCTCCCCGATGTGGAAGACTTCCCAGTCTGCAGCCCCAAAAGTCTAGGGTGAAATGAGAAAGTTACATGAAGGGACTGGACATCATCATGAGGGTGCAGAAGCCTTCCTGTGGCCCCCAGGTAGTGCTCATGGGACCCCATGAAAGGAGACCAGCCTCAGCAAGGCAGCAGGAGTGGCCACCTGAGGTGAGACAGCCTGCTTCACGTGTCCTCATTAATGCACCTACTACAGGGCGTTCATTACTCCATAGATACCTGGAAAGGGGGCAGAGGCTCACCAGCCATGGGCCCCACTGCCCACATCTGGATGAAGGTCATGCCCACAGCTGTGCCCTACCGAGGCTGACGTCAATGCCCAGAACAGTTTAACAGTGGGGTCACCCTAGACCCTGAGCTCTTGCCTCCCCCCTGCTCCCTATTGTCAGCCGAAGTAGAGAGAGAGAAGGGAGCACTTTCAGCTGGGGACCTCTGCTGAGTCCCAAGCTATCCCTGGACCCCACCCTTCACCTGTGTGGGGGCTGTAGAGACTCCTTGTCCCCCCACCCCGCCCGAGCCAAACACTCGTCCTAATTCAGAGATAAATCCAGAGGGGAGAGAGCATGAGAGCCCAGGGGGAGCCAGCAGGACCCAAGAAACAAGCAGGATACTAAAGGGTCGCTGCATCCCAGCTTGGCCACCTGTGGGATTTTAGATAAATCACTCAGACCCTCTGGCCTCAATCTCATCCTCTGCAAAGGGAGAGGACTGGACCAGGTGGACTCTGGGGTCCCACCCAGTTCCTAATCCTGTGGATTCTGGAAAGAAGGAACTTCATTTAGGGGAAAAAAACCATTTCCTTCTTCCCAATGCCAGAGGATGCTCTCTCCCTGGGGGGAGCCCTCTATTGTCCCTTGGGCTCACTCTGTGACCTGTCCAGTTCAGTCACTCGTGACATCTGGTGGTGTCCCCAACATGCCTTCTTGGTAACATGCTGCAGCCCACACACGGGCACCACGTGGGCAGCCTGAAGCGGCCCCTGAGGAGATGAGGAGTCCCACCAAGTCAGCAGTCTCTGATAAGACTTCCCAGAAAGCCTGGGTCTGGGGTTCTCTTTGGGTCTGCAACCTACCCTGGAGCCAGAGATGCTTACTTGGGGCTCTCACCGCACTCCCCCCAAGCTGCAGGCCTCAGCTGCCCCTCTGTGTTTAGACTGGACCCATGACTTCAGCCTCCCAAGCTGGTGCAGGAGACGACTACCCATGTGGAAAGGGATGGGGAAAGGTACCCTCCTTTGTTTGCCTTTTCTATTCTCAGGGAGGGGGGTTCCTGAAGAGGAGGCATGGGGGATGCTTACCACTGTAATGGATGTTTTTCCCCAAGGCCTTAATAGCAACAAAGGCAGAACAGCTTGGGAGGGAGAGGCTGGACTTGGAATGACCCTGTGCCCAGATGGGAGGCAGGGAGCAGCAGGCTGGTCAGCGTTAGGGCACAAATGGCCTGAAGCTTCTCCCTGAACAGTCCCACCTTGGTAATGATAGCCTTCTTCCAGATGATGAGGGGCCCAGGGGCCTCACCTTCTAGAGACTCAAAACTCAGGCTCCAGGGAGGTTCCAGGCCCAAAGAGGACCCCAGACCCAGGCTTGCTGGGAAGTTTCTTCAGAGGCTGCTGACTCAGTGGGACTCCTCATCTCCCCATTTTTGGCTATGTCTATATGCAGGGGGTCCCCAAAATCTCTGCAGTTCTGACATTTTAGAGCTTAAACCTACTGAGTTAAAACATGACATTTAAAAAGTTTTAATGGCTTGGAACTGTGCCAGAATTTGGGGAACTCTTTATGTATTTTTTGAGTTAGGCCCAGGGAAATTCAACCAAAAAGGTTGAGTCAGCAATCCTGGATAGAGATCTCTGACCTCCAATCAGAGTCAAAGGAAGGAATAAGGAATCTGGGCAGAGACAGTGGAGAGCTAGTGACCAGGACGAATTGGGTGAAATCCTGGGAAGAGGGCTGCAGAAAGGACAGTCTGACTGTGGCTGGGACACAGGGGGCCCCAGGGGCCATCCCTGAAGGTTCCAGATGAGAGAGGTGAGCCAGTTGGCTGAGGTGGGGAATATCAGAGTCTGTGGTTTTCTGGGGATGGCGTCAGCATTTCTGCCTGGCACCAGGTTATAAGCCCATCTTCATCCTCAGGGAAAGAGCTGCCGGCTTGGCAGTTGCAGCCAGGAGGGTGCCAGCTTGGGAGGCCCTGTCAGCACTGGGTGACCTGTCCTAGTGGCCAGAGGCCTTTGGCTGGGCTTCAGGCAGCCTGTGGGTCCACTCCATGCCACCTCCTGGGAAGCCTTGGCCCTTCCCCCAAAAAAGGGATTCAGCAGCTGCAGAGTGTATCTGAGAACTTGACCCTGCATGACATCAGGTGTAGATGTCTCTCCTGGGCCTGCCCACACCAGCCATGGCCTTTGGTCTACCCTTGTTCATCTCCACATCCTGAGACTTTTCCCTGACAGAAAACAGAATAAAATTGAAAGACTTCCAAGCCTGAGAACTGGAGAGTGGAGGGCTCTGTGTGCCAAGCAGAGGTGGCCATGGGCCTTCTGGGCCAGGCTGACCACAGGCCCTTCTGGGCAACCAAAGCCCATCAATCGCTCATCAGATCATGGAGGCAGGATCACTCCCAGCCTGCCAAGGAGTCCCTGCCCAGACCAGCTTCAAACAGAGGCTCTAGCCAAGCCCCGAAGCTGCCACTCCTGAGGTTGGCAGGTGGGAGCAGGGTGGGATGGAAGCTCCCATGTCCCCAGGGGAAGGAAAAATCCTCTTTAAGTAGCCTGGAATTCCCCAGGGAGGAAGTCTGCTTTCCCAAGGCTCTGAGAAAAGCAGGGTGTCTGCCTGGAATGAGGAGACCTCTGAGAGATGGGTGGGTGTGGGGGCTGGGCAGCATCTGGCAGCCCCTCCCTGATGAGAGAACTCCAGACTGGCTGGTGGTAAGAGAAACAGAGGCTGGCTGGTGGTGGAGGACAGCTCACCAGGGGCACGGCTAACTGCCCACTCCTTGCCAAGGTCCTGCCAAGCTCAGCCCAAAGAGTGTTCTCCTGAGGGTGATAGAAGGCAGGCAGATGGAGGGGGTGAAAGGCAGTGCGCTCCCAAATGCCACACTCTGGCTGAGACAAGCTGAACCTGATGGCAGGTCCACAAGGAGCCAGGGCAGCTGACCCCTCTGGCTATTCCTGAGGCCCCACAGGGCTAACACTCCCCCTAACTAATGCTTCAGGCAGGATGCCCATGAGCTAGGACAAGAGTAAGTCCATCTTTTTTTTACTGCATTCAAAGGCTTTCCAGCTGGCTCTGGATCAGGCTTCCCCAAATCCTTGGCTGTTAGGGAAATCCCACTGATTCTGAGGTCACATTGCCCCTGCTCCTCAAAGACCATGGCATCAGACAAGCCCTGGGCTGAGTGGCTGCTGCTATGATTGGTGGTGACCTGTTCCCCTGGACCTGTCCCCTTCCCACCTGTGCCATGCTTGACTTTGGACCAAGATGGTAGACTCACTAATCAAGACGAGAGTTCCGGCTTATCCAGTCATTTGTGGACACATCCTTGTTCACCCCCAGCTCCATTACAGGTGGGCACTGCCCCACTACTGTGGGCCACAGAAAGACCCAGGTGGTAGCAGCATGGGACCATGGGGAGACTCGGACTGTGGGTCAGAGAGCGTGGCTTTCATTATAGCCTGTGCCATGTGACCTGGTCAGGTCGCTGACCTCTGGGCCTCAGTTTCCCCTCTCTAGAAGGTGTGGGTGTTTAGTCTCTGGTCCCTGACATACTGAGACATCTCAGCTGAATATTCCCACAGCCCTGTTGGCTGCCCCACAGATTTTGGATGTACCTGTCTATATATGCATGTGAGCATACATGTATGTGTGTATGCATGTACATGTGTGCCTATGTGAATGCAGATGAGGGGAGCACTGGCCAGAACTTCCTCTCTCCCCCTAACTTCCTTCTTTGTTCTACCCTCAAACTCCATACCCTCCCTCCATTCCTGCCTGCCTCACCATCCTCCCTCCTCAAGCCTGACCCTTCCTCACCTCCAGGACCCAATCTCCAGGCTACCATGGACAGCACTCTCAGGGGTCACTATGGAAGGGCCATGGGTCAGTTATCCAAGGAGCCCCTTGGGAGGCTCCAAGGTCATCAAATGTTTGGGCCACAGTCCCTCTCAGAAGGGGCCTAGCAAGTGTCAGAGAAGCTGTAGTTGGTACGGGTGGACAGAGGCCCTGGCAGCTTTGAGATAAGAAGGACCTGTCTCCCTAGACACACAGGAGGGGTGCCCCAGGATCCCCCAGGCCCCAACTCTCCATCCTTGTAATGGACTTGATTAGGGAAGAGATAATGCTGTCTCCAGGCAAACCTGCCTGGGGTAGGTCTCACCATCTTTGGGTGGACATCTTATCACTACAGCACTGGGCCTGGACACGTATTGGCCATGTGAGCCTGGGCAAGTCACTTAACTTCTGCTTGCCTCAGTTTCCTTGTCTGTAAAATGGGGTCATAACAGCACCACCCTCCCAGGGTTGCTGTGAATATCAAAGGAGATAACTACAAAGGTCTTTGCAGAGCTACAGGAATGCTATTATGATGCAGGGGGTGTGGGGGCAGCTGGGCATTCCTATTCCACCTCCCGCCTCTGGGTAGAGAGGACAGAGCTGTGCCATCCCTAGACAGAGGAGAGATTCTGTCCACTGCACCTGGAGAAATGTCCCATCAAACCCAACAGGGAGCCCAGCTCAGCCCATCCCAGCCAGCAGTCCTCTCTGGACTTGAGCATGCCAAAGTCACCTCTCAGCCCGAGGCTGTGGGGCACCTCCCTTGACTGCTGGCTCCAGCCCCCTCCTCTCTTCTCACCAGCCTGCCGGCTGCCCACCCTCTCCTCCACACTGCTCCCCTGGGGCTCCGCTTACCCTCTGTGTGACTTTCTCACCAAATCACCCCTATTTGGCCACCCCTCCTAGATGTGCTTTGTTTCTCCCTACTAGAATGTAAGCTCCTTGAGGCACAACATTGCCTTTGTATAGGCAGTACTTAGTGCAGAACCAGGCACGAGCAGGTCTCGTTAAAGGCTTTTCCATTCATTCGTTCGTTCGTTCATTCATTCATTCATTCATTCATTCATTCATTCACCTGGTCCCTGCAAAACGAAGGAAGGAGACATAATCTGTGGCGGTGAATGACTTGGAAGGACTCTGGAGGAGGGCGGGCACCACACTTCCCCCTCTCCTCCCTCAGAGCACTGATTTTCCTTCCTCAGGAGAATGGCCCATCCTCCCACACAGCCAATGAAAGTGCCCCTGGCCTTCCTGCCTCCCCACACAGAGAACCTGCCCTGCTCTGACTCACAGCCCACACTTTGTTGCGCTGCCAAGAGCCCTCACACTTCATTAATCACCCCCTTCCCAGACCCGCCCCAGCTGTCAAACCTCCGCCCTCCCACAGACCTGCGCGCCCCGTGGGCCCTCCACCAAACCCTCCACCCCACTCCGGGACCTCCAGCCAGCTCCAGGGAGGTAAGACTGAAAGGTTTGCTTGCCCCATTATAGGACATTACGACCTTCTAAGCTTCTAAGCCTGCCTTTTGATGCCTCCAGAAAAGGTGTGAGGTTCCAAGGCCCGTTCCTTAAGAATTATCCGAACTGATGGCCAGCTGGACCCACCAGTCTGTTGAGCACCTGCCCGATGAGCAGAAGGGGCTCTTCGGGCCTTCCTTCAGGATCGGTGGCTGCAGCGCTGTGATGCACAGCAGCCTGGGAAAGGATCCTGGAGGAGTGAGCAGTGGTGGCTTCTTGGCACATAGGCTGCCACCAGTAGAGAATTCATCTGTAGGAGCATCAGCGGTGATAACGAGAGCAGACGTGATCACACACTTCCCCGGTAAGGCAGGCCCACCTGCTTATTAGCTGTGCTAATACGGGCTGAGGGGAGGCCATCTCTTCTGACTCCCAGAATCAGAGCCGGATGGACCCAGAACTTATAGCCCAAGACACACCCAAAGGGGAGGTCCACTGAAAGGAGAGGGTCTACCTGCACCCACTTCCCATGGCTCCATGACATCAGGCCCTCCCGATAGGCTGAGCCCAAAGCCCTGAACAGCTGACTGGCTGCAGCACCAAGCATCGAAGGGGCTAAGGGCCAGGTCCCTGGGGCGTCTCTGTTGGAAAGAGAGACAGTAACTCAGCCCTTTCTCCGAAGGGCCCTAACCCTAACCCTAACCCTAATAACTCCATCTATTTCCATCCTGTTTCAGGGCCTAGAGGAGCTTAATAAATGCCAGTCAATTGTGTGATTGGCAGGTTCAGGAGGCATCAGAAGAAACACACGTGCCCCTTCACAGCGTGGAGGGAGGAGGAGACAAAACTAAGACCAAGTCTACCTTCCTTGCCTTTGAATGCCACTAACCAAGGCTACCATGATATCTCATCGGTCTGGGACCTTTCAAAGGGCGCCTGTGCAGCCCAAGGCCAGCTCATTCCCAGGAGCCGAAGAGCCCGAGAAACCTCTGAGGCCACCAAATCCAACTTCTGGGGCCATGTGGCCATCTTTGCCTTCCACCTGGAGGTATGCCTGGCAGACGGCCATTCCTTCCAGCCACTGGTGTGTATCTTTCTGCAGGTCCTGTCTTCTGGAGAAAGGCAGGACACACCCACTACTTCCTCCAGCTCCTTCATCCCTTGCCTGTGCAATGGGACTTTTTTTTTTCATCCTGAAATAGGACTTGACATTTCTCCCCATTAAGCCTCCCCTTGCTTTCTATTTGCAGACTTCACTCGGGGCACTTTTGTCATCCCAGACTCAGGGTGGCTTCTCAGAGCCTTGTCATTCACAGACTGGATGAGCATGTCTCCTGATGGAAAAATGGTGAATAGAGCAGGACCAAAAAAGGCCCAGCAGACTGAATCTCTCCATCCCAGGGCTTCAGTCACCAGGGCTGGGAAAGGGCCCACAGGTTCTGGAGTCCAACCCTCTGATTTGGCAGATGATAAAGTGGAGGTCCTGGGTGGGGGAAGATTTTCGAAGCTCCCCACAGGTCCAGAACTTGAACCTAGGCCCTCTCACTCCAAATTCAGCTCTCTTTCCTCCACAGAATTGCATGTATTTCTCCATTTCATCCATAAGAACATTATGGGAGCTTCTGCTGGAAGCCAGATACACAATTCTAGGTCACCCTCTTATGTCATTTGTAGGTGAGTCAATCAAAAAGAGGTTCATTGGGCACTGTGTTCTTTTTTTCTTTTTGGAGGGCAATTGGGGGTAAGTGACTTGCCCAAGGTCACACAGCTAGTTTTTGTGTTGAGTGTCTGAGGCCGGATTTCAACTCAGGTCTTCCTGACTCCAGGGCCAGTGCTCTATTCACTGCACCACCTAGCCACCCTGGCACTGTGTGTTCTTAATGAACTTGTTCTGGATCCTAGAAATTCTGGAATATTCTGCTGGAATCAGTCAGTCAATAATCATGTAATAAGCTCCTACTATGTGCTGGAGTCCCTTCCTGCCTCCCCTAGTGGTAGGCACCCTTGTATAGGGATGCCTTTGCCTTCCACTAGGAAGTATCTCATAGGAATTCTTGTATGGGGATGTCTTTGACTTCCATCCAGATGTATCTTGTAGGTGCCCTTGTATGGAGATGCGTGTTGCCTCTCTCCCCATTAGAGACCAAGCCCCTTGAGGGCCAGAACTGCTTTTCTATTTTCTTGTGGCTCCTGTGGCTTAGCACAGTGCCGGGCATATAGCAGATGTTTAATCTGTGCTTGTGGGCTTGGTGATAAGTTCCTCCAAACCATTTGCGTAATAATCCATCCTAATTTTTTTCCTTGGTAATAACACCAAACTAACCAGGCTACAGTTTCTGGAATCTGCCTTCTCCCCTTTTGGCAGCCTGGACCTATGAATGCCCCCTCTAGTCTCCTGAGGTCTGCTGACTCATGAAAAGCCCTGTTCCAGGACATACACATGAACCTACATGACTGATTGAGTCAGGTTCAGGGATGTCCAGGAATGGAGACATGTCATCTGCACTTGAACTGACCTTGGAGGCTACCCCACAATATACAAACCACATGGACAGGAAGCAAATGGGACTTTACTTGTCCCATCTCTAAGAGAACATAAGCTCCTTGTGGGCAGATACTGTCTCATTTTTTTATTTTTGGATCCCTATGCCTTGCTTGCATAGTGACTGACACATAGTAGACAATAAATGCTTGTGGATTGACTTAAGTCTCTGCTTTAGTCTGATCCCAGACAGTCACCCAGATGCCTGTGTCACTGAGTCCCATGCAGGTGGCTGGATTCCCCAGAATCAGAAACCCAGGGCTAGCCTTGAAATATAAACTCTTTTTTTTTTTAAAGCAATTGGGGTTAAGTAACTTGCTCAAGGTTACATGGCTAGTCATTATTTGTGTGTGGGTGCTCATTTTCTGAGGCCGGATTTGGTCTCGGGTCATCCCAACTCCGAGGCCAATGCTCTTACTCACTGTGCCACCTAGCCGCCCCAAAATATAAACTCTTGAAGAGCCTGAAGCATGACATGGCAGATAAATCAGAGTCTGGGACCAAAGGCTTCTCTGTGGACATCTCCTTTCCCCTCAACTGCCCCAGTCTCCCAAATCCTGTTCTGATGCATCATCACAGTATAGAAATGAGATGGGATTCTTGCAAACAAGGCCAGTGGAGCTCAAGCTCTGGAAGACACCCCGCTTGGAATTTATAGCAGGAATGCAATGTTGTTTCAACATTCAGAAAATGAACAACTATGACCATACTGACAATAAAAATAACACGATTATATGAGCAGATGCTGAGGTAGGACTGAGGTAGTTATAAAAGCTAAAAGAACAATGTCAATGACCTAAAACTGAAAAGCTTTTGCATAAACCAGACAGATGCAGTTAGAATTAGAAAGAAAACAGCTGGGGAAATATTCATAGCAAAATTTCTGGTAAAGGTCACATTAGAAATATGCCAAAATATTCCACTGGTCAAAGGATATGAACAGGCAGTTCTCCTGTGGAGAAATCACAGCTATCAACCACCAGAGGAAACAAGACCATCAATAAAACATTTAAAAATACACAGAGGCAAACAAGGCAAGAAAGGGATGGAAACAGGGTAATTTTGGTAGTACCTTGCTAAACTTAATTTCTACTTTTAAATTGTACATCACAGATGTTCATTTTCTCTTGGAATGCTCTTTCTTGTTCTTGGTCTATTGAAAGGTCTGTTTATTGGTGACTCTAAAAGTCATTAAAAAAAAAAACAACAAAAACACGCAGCAAGACAATGGCAGTGGGGAAGTAGGAGGGCGGAGCCGAAGGCAGGGCTGAATCTCTGGTGGGAGCAGCTCCACGACCCGCTGGACCGCCATCCTCCCAGGGAGAAGGGATATTAGCAAGGATTGTTGTAAATCAGGGACTGCACATGGGCACGCACGCTGCGTTAGCAGAGCCCAGCTGTGTGGGAAGTGTAGACTGATTCCTTAGCTCCTCAAGACTCATCTGACCTAAGAACCCTCTTTGATGTGCCTGAAATGGCCAAGACACCAGGGATGGGAAATGACAGAGAAAGCCCCCCTAAAGCCTAGGTAGACCCCAGGGCATTTAACTCCAAGCTGGGTGAGCGAGGCGGGTGTCTGAGCTCTCTACCGCCCAATAAAGGCCAAGTTCGCCGTCCGCCCTGGGGGCCCCAAGGAACGGCCACGGGGCCAGGTCAGTCTGTGTTCTCTCTCCTTACCAGGAAAGACTGGAAGAGCCGAAAGGAGCCAAGGAGCCAGACGTACGTGTGAGAAAACACCTTGGTGGACGTGCCGTTAAATGTGTTGGCCACCGCCAGAAACGAGTAGGGTCCGACAGTGAAGAACTCCCAGTCATAGGCGCCCGAGGTCGCCAGGGTCTGGTTGGCCTCAAACAGCCCTGATCTCGGGTTCCACTTGTAGATGACGCTGTCGATGTTGTGGTTGTCCCCTAGCGGGAGAGAGAAGGGAAGGCGTGTAGAGAGGACGCCAGGGAACAGCACCCGCGGTGGAGATGTGGGAGTGCGGCCCCTCCACCTCACCCCAGCTCTCTGGGAGGGTCATGGCAGTCTTCCCTCCTTCTGGCTGGCCCCACCCAACCAGGTCCTTCCCTCCTCTCAGGACCTTCCTCTTCCTTAGAGGCTGGGCTCAAGTGTCGCCTCCTCTGGGAAGTCCTCCCTGGTCTCCCCCATCTGGTAGTGTTCTATCCTTTCTCGAGTTTCATTGTCTTATAACCACGTGTGCTGCTCCGTGCCCAGAAGGGAAGCCCCTCGAGGGCCCCCAATGCTCCTTACAACCCGGGATGGGCCCTGATTGAGTTGATGGGCAATGAACAGTGATGAGTGCCTCCGTTTCCTCGGGAAGAAATTCCGGTTCAGTTCAGCCACCCTGCTTCTCCCCACATTTTGGAGCGTCCTGGCCTGCACTGAGGCTAGAAGCAGAGCATTGTTCCCTCAGGCAGCGGTGATACTGTGTGTTTTTTACAATATGACAAGGGGGAGGGGAGAGGGGGGAGGGCTCCCATGCTGGTCCTGGTGCTTCCCTCCCAGAACCACAGACTCCGGGTCTCATCCCTGGGAGCAGGCCTGTGGGCTGTGCTTGAAGCCTTCCAGGGAGTGGGAGACCCTCCCCTGCTTTGGCCCAGTGCTGAGGGCTGGGAAGGGCCTCCTCACACCTCGCCCTCCCAGCAGGGGTCAGCTGATGCCCTTTACACAGGGCAGCCCTTCCAGGTGATTCTGGCAGGCATCTCTGGATGCTTCCCTGTCCCCCATCCCTAAGACTTCTTCCCTCCAGGTTAAAGAACTTGGCGTAGGACCTCAGATGAATCACTTTGCAGTCCCTGGGCCTTCATTTCCTCATCTATAAAAAGAGGGAGTGGCCAGTAAAGCACTAGTCATGGAGTCAGGGACCCCTGAGTTCAAATACAGCCTCAGATACTCCCAGGCTGTATGACCCTGGGAAAGTCACTTAACTTCTGTTTGCCCCAATTACCTCATCTGTAAAGTGAGGGTAGTGCCAGCATCCACCTCTCAGGGCCCTTAGGATCCAATGAGACCAGCACCAGGAGCATAGTAGGTGCTCTATAAATGTGCACTATCTTGTTTGTATTCACATTGTCTTGGAGGCTTCTTTCAGCCCTGAGTCAGTGAGTCGGGGCAGGAGCCCAGGTGGAGGGCTTTTCCCCAGACCTTCCTACCTTCTCGGTGGTTGGCCACAGCCAGAAAGGACTCTCCTGCAATCTCAAAGGCCTCCCAGTCCCTGGCACTGTGAGTGACAATCCTCTGGTAGGGGACAAACTTGAGTTTCCTGGGGCTCCATTTGTAAATGACTGAGAGCTCCTGCCGACCCTTCTCTTTGGGCTCCAGATTTGCCACAGCGAGGAAGACCTGAAAGGGAACAGATGTCCTGAGGAGAAGATGTGGGGAAAGATTGCTCTGAACGGCCTCAGGGGATGAAGGTGAAAGGACAGCAGAGAGACAGAGACCCATGCTGGACGATGACCTTCACACAGTGTCTGTCCTTCATCCTCCTCTGCCTGAGTCTCCTGCCCTATGCCTCTGGGCCATGGCCCCAGCGATGACTTATACCTGGGATGTCCTCCATTCATCATTCTTTAAAAGATACCACCCAGGCCATCTGCACTGTGAAGCCTCCCCTGAGCTGGTCTTTGGGCAAGGACACCCTCCTGGTGTACACACACACACACACACACACACACACACACACACACACACACACACACACACACACGGCCCCATTAGCCCCAACAGTCGAGAGGTGTGTTTAGGGGGTGGGTGCAGCTTGGGCCTGGGGGAGAGGCTGCGTTCTGCTGGGCTGGGGGTGCACCCTGTTCCATGGGACATACTACAAGCCAGCTTGTTGGCCTGATTTGGAAACATGTAGACATACCTACCTCCAAAGGAATGACAGGCAGTGAAAAGGCTTGGGGCAGGGCAAGACTGGGCCTGTGCTCAGGGAATCTTTTCTTTATGCCTGTCTTCACCTGTGGCCCTCACCCACCTGCTTACAAAGCCACAGCTGAACTGACTGGCCTGAACCAGACTAACATCTGGAGGGAGGCATCAGAAGCCATGTCCTCACCTCTCCCCTTTTGGAGGGCAGCTGTGGAGTGGGCTACTGGGGACAAGAGGGATGGGCTTCAAGCTGGGGCTGAGGAGCACCTCAGGGGGAGTTGGAGGGGGATTCTGGGCCAGCCACATGCCTGCCCTGGTGGCCTCTGGGAGCCTTTCCAACCCTGAGGGTATAAACCAAAGTTTGGTCTATTTTGCTGGGGCCACCTCCCACCCTCTCCTGACACTATCTCGAGGCTGGAAAAGATTTTCTGGGGCCATTGTTAACCCTGCTCCTCCTTCCCTGGCCCTGTCTGCAATGTGTTTGCCTGGTCTACAAGGCTCTGAGGCACCTTCAGTATCTCATTCTCTCCCTCTTTCTCTCTCTGTCTCTCTCCCTCCCTCTCTGTCTCTGTCTCTCTGTCTGTCTGTCTCTCTCTCTGTCTGTGTCTGTCTGTCTCTGTCTCTCTGTCTGTCTCTATGTCTCCCTCTCTGTATCTCTCTCTGTCTCTTTGTCTCCCTCTTTCTCCCCCTCCCTCTCCCTCTCCCTCTCCTCCCTCTCCCACCTCCTCCCTTGAGCTTCTAGACATAGCTCAGTGATGTCTCATCTAAAAATCAGTCTCCCAGCTTCCCCATCCTCCACTTCTCTTCCTTCAGCTCTCAGCAAGAGTATTCTTTGCTCACTCCTGACCAGCCACAGACACTAGGCATCAGAGCACAGACACAACCCAACCCTGCTCTGACTGACGGTTTGAAGGACCAAAGACCCTGGCCTCAGATCCCAGAGCCAAGACGCATCGAGGGCAAGCTCGACTGAACAGCCAAGACTGTGGTCTGTCCTTGGGAGCACTCCCTGAGCCTTAGTCTTGGCCTCTCCCAGCCCCAGCACTCCTTGTCCTGGCCACAGGCCAGCCCTCAGCTCCCCAGGAGTCTCCCACCCAGCACTGCCTCTTTCTTGCTCTCATCTGCCATCTCCCAAGATGCCTCAGGTCTCTCCATGCTGGGAGAGGGAATAGAACCAGAAAGACCTGGAGAAAGCCCCTGCTCTCTCGCTGAAGGACCCTGTTAAGTCTTTAGCCCCCACTTTACTTTCCTGTAAAATAGAGATTATGCCAGCAAGCACTAAGCACACAGGGTATTGTGGGATGGAATGAGTTCCTGGATGTAACAGGAACTCTTGGCAGACAGATCCTCCGGGGATCTAGCTGAAAGGGAAGGGGGAAGGAGAACAGCGCCCGTCTCCGCAACAGCTAGGCACCATGGAGAGTCGCTGGACCACAGGAAGAGGAGTTGCTAAGATCCACACAAAAGCCCACAAGCAGATTCCAAGAAAGGGGAGCACAGAGATGCCGAAGTGACATTCCTATGGGTTTGGGCAAAGGGTTCAGTGGTCACTCAGGTTCTGCCTGTGCAGAGAGAGAGAGAGAGAGAGAGAGAGAGAGAGAGAGAGAGAGAGAGAGAGACTTGGGCCAGGGCTTCAGAAGCAGCCCAGAGGCCTCGTGCTTCTGTAGCCAGAGGCCTTGGAGGATGTCTCAGAAAGCTGAGCTGGGTTGTTCTTCTCAATGACATAGATAGAGGCAGGAAGGGCACAAAGAGGGACCAGCAGGGAACACACCAGGTGGCAAGGGTGTGGCAACCTAGAATGCTGTTGTTCACTGGGTTCTGTCCTGTTCAGCTCTCTGTAACCCCATTTTGGGGTTTTCTTGGCAAAGATCCTGGAGTGGTTTTCTAGTTCATTTTGCAGATGAGGACACTGAGGCAAACAGGGGACTCACCCAGGGTCACACAGACAGTAAGTGTCTGAAGCCAGGTTTTAAGTCTTCCTAACTCCAGGTCCAGCACTCTATCCACTGCACTATCTAACTACCCTTGGAATGTGGAGCCACAACAAAAAACATGAAACTTAATAAATATAAAATCTTATACTTGATCTTTAAAAAGAGCCAACTTTATGAGCACAAGATGGGGAAAGGCATAAGAGTAATTTGTCTGAAAAAGATCTTGGGGTCATAGTGGACTGCAACCTCCAACTGAGTTCATTTCCTGCCAGCCAGGAAAGCCAAGCTCCCAGGACAAAGAAGGTGATGGCACCACATCTGGAGCCTTTACATGTGTTCAGTTCTGGGCACCACAGCTTAGGAAGGACAGTGATCAGTTGGAGAGTGTCCAGAGAAGGGAGACCAGGACAGGGAAGGTCCTTGTGACCCTCTGATTTGAGGACCAGTTTGGAGAAGAGAAGGCTGGTAGAGACCCCCTACTGAAGAGAGGAGCTAGATTGGTTCTGATGGGCCCCAGGGGGGAAGGGGAAGGAAGTCAGGAAACGTTTCCTGGGCTTTAGTGGTGGGGGACACCTGGGGAGGCAGGAGAATCCCCTTCCCTGGAGTCTCCAGGCAAAGCTGGGCATGTTCCCCTTCTGGGTGCTCTGGGGGATCACTGTCATCCCTGAAGTTCTGGGACTGGGCTGGGGAAGGAGGCTTTCCAAAGGAGAAGCCTAGACTGGCCTCTTAGCAATTTCTTCTTGTTGTTCTTCCTCCATCCCCAAGGACAAGCACAGCAAACCTAAGGGAACCTTCAGGTGCCATAAGACCCTCTGCTTCTTGCTGCCCCCCTCGCCCCCTTCCACTCAGCTGGTCCTCATCCATTCCCAGCGTGGACGTTCCTCTGGATGCCCATCAGGCCCTTCCTATCATGGGGGGCCCAGAGCCTTGGCTTCAGATCCTGTCTGAGTCACTGTGTGACAGAACTCCATTCTCTCAGCTCCACGGGCAGGGGCCAGTTAGGAAGCCTGACGGGGGCGCAACACTCCCAATGCTGCCTGCAGAAGGAGGACAGGCCCTTCCTTGGCTCTTCATTCTCGGCTTCCATTAAAGCCTCCCAAGGCCACATGAGCCTGCCCTGCTGCCCCAGCCCACTCAAGTGGAGCTCTTTTGAACCACATTCCTGCCCCACTCCCTCAACCCCACCCTGTATTTGTACTGTGGGTGATTTTCTGAACCCGAGTGTAAAATCTAGGCCTATTCTTCTTAAGTTTCATCCTATTATATTTATGGAGAGCTGTGCTCAGAGCCAGGAGGACCTAAGTGTGAATTCTGCCTTTGGGTCATTTGATACCTTGCTATCTGTCCCTGGTTCTTCCCTGAGATGGATCGACCTGCATTGGCAGAGGATGTTCCCTGCTCATAGGTTGATTCTTGGTCCTTATCTCTAGGAGATCTCATCCTGTCCAGAACTCTGGATCCACTCTGCTGTCCATGCATGGGGCTACCCATCCCTGCTTCCTTCCATCACTAATGTGATTGGCAATGTCTCCTAAGCCTAAAGCTCAGCGTCTGATGGCAGCGCTGCCCAAACAGGGACAAGGGTTGCCCCTGCTCTGAGGGATGTGACCTGAGCCCACACCCCTAGAGCTCAGCCCCCAGCAGACACAGTCAGGAGGCTAGTGCCAGCTTGACTGAGAGCCAGTCTCTCTGGTTGCCGAAATATGAGTTCATCTCCATGAGCCTAGGCCTGCTCCAGGGACCCCTGCATCCCTCCCCAGTGCCAACAAACCATTCCTGTTCAGTACAGCAAGCCTAGAGACAGCCCCAGCCCTCAGCCAGACCTGCTCTTACTTCTCCACTGTGCAAGGCCACTCTCCAGAGCCCGGCTCCCTGTGATGTCCCTGAGCCATTTGGGTGAGTGCAGACCACTGGCCCATGCCCCCTCCTTCACTCTGACCCCCTCTTGTTCCAGGAACTCATCCATCTGATATCAGTGTTCCTCCCAGGAAGGGTCTGCTGGTCCCCAACCACCACTGCCTTTGATGTGCTGTCCCCATCAGAATGTACGTTGAGAGTAAGGTCTGTCTCCCTTTATCTTTGTATGCCTGGGCACCACCAGAGTACCAGGCACACAGTAGATACTTAATAAATGCTGCTCACCCATTCTATGTGGCTTAAGTCCCTTAGCTCTTTTGGGCTGCCTTGCTGTCCTACTGACTTACAACGAGTTTGTTCTCCAGCCTGTTCACCTGGCCTCAGGGCACTGCTTTCTGGGCCCCCCACCTCCCAGATGAACTGCAGCTGGGGCTGCTTGGGGGCCAGAGGTGGGCCCTCTTCTCTCTGGGCCAGGGACCCTGGGGGCTGGCTGCAGTGGAATCTTCCCTCCATTTCTCCCAGTAGCAGGCAGAGGCTTGGCTGTATCTGGAGCCATCAGCTCCCTGCTCAGAAGGGCCCCAGGTTTGAGGGCCCACTGAGGCAGGAGGCAGTTTTCTCTCAACACTCCAATGTGAGGCTTCTGCTTACAGGAATATAATACGGGTCAGAGCTTCCCCTATCTAAGGGCCCCAGGACCTAGAACACGTAGCCACCACCCCCATCTACCCCTCCCTCCTCCCCAAGCCTCAGGCCTTGGCTCTGAGCCAACTAGGAAATTATGCGATCTGTTTCTTTGACAGAGTCAATGATTTGTGACCACATCTCTAATTGAAAAGGTGAGAAGAATTTGGGGTTCATGGGGTCACAAGACCCTGGATGATTTGAGACCAAGATGGCCATGCACATTGCCTCTGAATGTGGGTCAGTCTGGACACGAGTCTAAAGAACCACCTCTTCTGTTTGCTTTTAAGCAACATAAATAAAACAAAAGTTAAAAAGACAAGCTTGGTTGGAAGCCTTCTTCATACTTGAAAATCTCTTGAATAGCCAGAGGTGGGAGGGTTAACATGAAGCTATCCCTCTGTCTAAAGCAGGCTTTCTCTACCTGTGCCCCCAGCTAAATAAGCTACGGGGGAAAGATGGTAAGGCAGCTGTAATTGTGCGGGACCTCGACCTACCTTTCAGACCTAGACACACATAAGCAAAAAATAAAAAAGAAAGAAGCTGAGGCTCTCAATAGGATTTTTAGAAAAGCTAGATATGACAGATGTCTGGTGGTTACTGAATAGGATCAGGAAGAAGTATGTGTATTTTTCAAATATGCATGGCATCTTGAAAAATGATTATGTAATACATTAAAACGGGTCATAAAAACCTGTTTGTGGAATTAGGAATGGTCCAGTTATTCTAGAAAGTACTTGGAACTATGCTCCAAAAGTCAGTGAGCTGTCTGAGTTTACCTTCTGGCCTCTTGATACCACTATGTTCCCTCAAAAGATCAAAGAAAAAGAAAAAGGACCCACGTGTACAAAAAATATTTCTGTGGACCAGTGTGGACCAGAGCAGAGTGAAGGAAGCAGGAACAGGAGGATGATTACACAATATCCCTAGCATTGTAAAAATGAGCATTTTTGAAAGATCTGATTAACACAATGAGCCGCCATGACCCTGAGGACCCATGAAGAATGCCCCCTCCCCCCGTCCTCCACAGAGGATGATGGACTAAAGTGCAGAATGGAACATTCTGGGCCTGGCCAACACAGGAGTTTGTCACAAGGGCTTTGTTGTTGTTGTTTCCCCCCACGTGGGTGGGGGATTAAACAAGTCTTTTTTTATCTTTTAAAAGTAAAATTTAGGGGCGGCTAGGTGGCACAGAGAATAGAGCGCCAGCCCTGGAGTCAGAAGGACCTGAGTTCGGAGTCAGCCTCGGACACTTAATCCACACAAACAAAAACCTAGCCGTGTAACCTTAGTCAAGTTACTTAACCCCAATTGCCCTAAAGGGGCGGCTAGGTGGTGCAGTGAGTAAGAGCGCTGGCCTCCAAGTTGGGATGACCCAAGATCAGATCCGGCCTCAGAAAATGAGCACCCACCCATAAATAATGACTAGCCGTGTAACCTTGAGCAAGTTACTTAACCCCAATTGCTTTAAAAAATAAAAATAAAAAAAAAGTAAAATTTAATTTAAAAGAAGACTGAGCTTCAGTAGGTCCACTTTAAACATCTATCTCTCTATTTTCTTGTTCCTATGTGGGGTGAAGAGGAGAGATGAGACTAAATAATAACCCCCAGAGGCCCAGTTATGTCATTCTCTTTGGCAAGAAGACAAGGCAAGATCAGGAGCAGATAGACAAGTCTATTTAGAGCACATTCTATTTAATGGAGGTGAAGATTTGCTCTGAGTTCTTTCTGGGCTCCCATTGAACCTGAAAGCTCTAGAGATTGGAATGAAGGGAAAGAAGCTGAAGGAAGGAGTAACCCTTCTGGAAAGTTAGCTGCTTGGTCATGGGCAAGATAGAATTTAATTCAGTGAAACACTTCAGATCACTCTTTGGCAGGAGGGGCATGAGATCTGATTCTGGATGTCCCTTCCCAGCTCACTATCCCCAGGCCAGCTGAGTCAAAGGTAGAGAGCACCCCCCATTTATGCTCCACACTCCCAACACCTCACTCAACAGAACCAGTCCCTTGGGTCAAACTACTTGGTCACTGACTGTAGTCAGTCATCAGCATCGACCTTGTACAAAGCATAGACTTTGGACCAGAGAGGGCTACCCTGGAGATCCTGCTGAGTCACAAGACAACTGGAAAGGCACCCAGGTTCATATTACCTTCTTTCCTATAGTGAAATATTTCCATGCCTGGGCTTGGTGAGTGGGGAGGTCCTGGTAAGACACAAACTTTCCATCTACCCACTTGTAGATGGTGGAGCTGGCCTGTCGATTGGCTGCAGCAGCGAGAAGCCCCACATGGGGGATAGTGAAGACCTCGATGCCCATGGTCTCGGACGGGGTGGACAGGCTCTGGTACTCCTCTACATAGTCGAGCTTCACTTTGGCTTGGGACAGAAGCAGAGACAGTCAGTGACAATTTCCCCAAACGCCTGGGAGACAGCCTTTGCTGGCCAATAATCACCAGGGTGATCAGCCTGGGTAAAACAGGAAGGCCACTGGAGAGGAGGAGCTGGTCCTAGGGGTGCCAGGGGGTCTGGGGATGGCCTTTTGGATGGGAATAGCAGGAATCTCTGGGAGAAGGCAGGAGGGAAGCAACATCCCACTCAGTGCTATGAGAGGAGCAAAGAACTGGGGGGGAGGGAATGATGTGATAAACTCATAAGAGGGAAGAAGGGAGAGATGGAGAGAGGGTGAGAGAGACAGAGACAGAGTCAGACAGAGACAGAGAGACAGAAAGACAGAGGTGGGGGAGGGACGAGAGAGGAAAGAGAAGGAGGAGGGTAGAGGTAGAGAGAGGAAGGAGAAGGGAAGAGAGGGGGGGAGTAGAGAGAGGGGAGAAAAGGGGAGAGAGGGAAGAGGGAGGGAGAGAAGAGAAAAGGGGAGGGAGAACCCAACTTATTTCACACTTTGTTTCCATGACAGTTTGGAAGGCAGGGTGGGCCACACCAGTGTCACCCCCCCCCCCCCGGCCACATATCCATGAGCAGGGAGGAGCCTACTATAAAAAACACAGCTTTTCTCACTCCAGACCTCCTGTGCCAAACATGAATGCTGAGAAACAAGGAACCTGCCAAGCAGAGGGTTCAGAAGGTGACCATTGGGGATATGGTGAATGGGCAGCATTTCAACTCAGCTCCTCGCAATTTTTCCAGATTAGAACCCAAAGCCATAAGCAGAGTCTGCAAAGGACTTCTCTTTCCCCTCCTCCCAGGCCCCTGCTCTTGCTCTGGCTGCCTGGGGATGGGGCTGGACTGGAGCAGACCTGGCCAGTTCAGAACAAGACCTCAGGACCCTGGACAGGGCTTCCTTGCCCTGGACACTGCTTCATTATTCCTGGGGGCTTTGGGTTGGGAGCATCCAGAGCCCCCCAGAGGGCCCAGCACATCCCCTCACCTTCTATCATGGATATCCACTCACTGCCAACACATAGGTAGAGGCCCCTCCGAGAGACATCGAACCAGAATCGAGCGTCTTCCATCCTGGAGCACTGAGGCCGAGGGCCCAAGCTCACTTTCATGTCAGCTTCTGAACACAAGACCAAGAGAATGCATAACCAAGCCATCTCTAGTGCCTCCTGGGAGACATCAATTAGGACATTTGGAAATGGAGCTGTGTGGGCTCTGACACTAGGAGGTGTCAGCGTGGAAGGGGATGAAGAGCTGGCTTTGGTCAAAAGCCCTGCCTCTGGCACTTAGCTGTGAAACCACAGCCAAGTCATTTGACCTCTGGGAACCTCAGTTTCTCCATCAGTAACAATGAGGGCTGCCAGTACTTGATGCTGAACTGACCCGAGTCACGAGGCCTCTTTGTAAGTCTGAGGTCAGCATGTGAGCTGTTGCTGTGACCGCTGGGACAGCATCCTCTAGGGTCACGCCCTGCTTCAGGGTGCCACCGATTGGTTGATTTTCAAGGACAAGTCTTTCTGATCATGTATGAAACCCAAAAAATGTCATTTGCAATTTTGGAGAGACATCCACAGAGTGTAGGGCTGGGATGCCTCACTGGGGACTGGCAGGCTGGCATCTGGCCTCAACCGCCTCTTCTTCCTGGCTCTATCCTCTGGTTCCTCTCCCATCCCCTCCTCTTCCCATATTCTTTTGTCCTTCACTCCAGGCCTCCCGGGGCCATCTGTGGTCAAAGCCTGGCCTGCTTCACGTGAGCAGGGCTCAGAAGGTGAGCTCCTCAGAAACCCCAGCACCTACCCCTGCCCTCTAAAAGAACCAACCCCTCACAGGATGCGGGCACTGGGCAGTCACAGAATCAGAGCTGGAGAGACCTTGACAGTCTCCCCTCATCTGACCCAGAATCCCCATGACAACACTTAACATGTGGTCACCTGGCCTCTGACGGAAGAGCTGGGAGCAAGAGGTCCCATCTCCACCACCCTGTGCCCCCTTCCACCTCAAGGCAGTTCTGCCCACTTTGGGCATCCAGCCAGATTGGCCTCTCTGCCCCCTCTCTCTGTCTCTCCCTATCTCCACTGTTCTCTTCTGGACTCTCTGTGGCTTGAGAAAGGTCCTTCCCCAAAAGGGGTGCCCAGAACTTGGGTCAGATGGGGTCTGACCAAGGCCGGACACAGAGGGTGAAAGAAGAACCTAGTTCTCCTATAAAATAGTGAGTTCACTCAGTCCATTTTGGGAATGTGTCCTTTGTTTGAACTATAGGCATCTGGACTTAGCTCCTCACAAGTGACACAAGTTACTGATTTACTGGCTTGTATTCAGAGCATCTGAGAATCCTGCCAAAGGTTTTGGTATGCAGCCTTCTTTGTTCTCTCAGCATAAAAATCCCGAGCTCCAGAGCACTCTTTGGAATCTCACCCATGGAGAGGACGCTCTGCCTGGGACCCTCCCGTATGGGACCCTGATAGCTGTACACGGGATTCCCCAGCTTGTGAGGTCAGGTGTTGCTGCTTCCCCGAAACGGTGATGCTTGTAAATATATGTCCACTATTAATCATAGTTGTTCTTATTCTGTTATCTTTTTTTTTTCTTTTCTTTTTTTTTTTTTTTTTTAAGCAATTGGGGTTAAGTAACTTGCTCAAGGTTACACGGCTAGTCATTATTTGTGTGTGGGTGCTCATTTTCTGAGGCCGGATCTGATCTCGGGTCATCCAAACTCCGAGGCCGGCACTCTTACTCACTGCGCCACCTAGCCGCCCCTTTAGGGCAATTGGGGTTAAGTAACTTGCCCAAGGTTACATGGCTAGGTTTCTGTTTGTATGGATTAAGTGTCAGAGGCCGGCTCCGAACTCAGGTCCTTCTGATTCCAGGGCCGGCGCTCTATTCACTGCGCCACCTAGCCGCCCCCTATTCTGTTATCTTTGATCCTCTTATTCTGTTATCTCCAGTTTCTTTCTCACTTGCCTATATATATATATATATATATATATATTATATATATATATATATATATTATATATATATATATATTTATATAATATATATATATATATTGAATAAATATTCTGAAGAAATTGCTTTGGGACTTTCTTGGAGTGCTGAGCTTTCTGTTTATGTGAATTCTGAACCTCCTTAACAAAACAGAGGGCCTCTCACCTCTGGTATCCGGAAGCTCCCCAGACGCCTCCTTTAACTTTTAGAGTGAATATTCCTTAATATTTTTATGTCATCTGAACTCCCCTGTGCTGTCCCTGAAGCCGTCCCATATCACCAAGCATCGTCTTTGCCTTTTAAATCATGGTCTCAGAGGCTATTGACTTTCTTTGTCCTATCACATTGTTTAATCCTATCTAGCTCATAGCCCCCCAAAAGTCTGCCCTCTGTCAGCCACACTGGGACATGGCAATGGAACCCTGAAGATGACCCTCCTGCCCAGGCCCTCCAGCAGCACAGTGACCCCTGGGCAAACCAGCTTACCATAAGGATAACGGAGCCCATCATCTTCTGGCCTCCCCACGAGGTCTTGCAGGACCGAAGGGATGGACAGAATGGCCAACTGAGAATTCCTGCTTGGGCACATCCGGGAAGTGGCATCGGAGCCGGGAAGCAGCACCAACTGCCTCAACAAGCCCTGGGGAAAGAGGGAAGAGCCCGAGGCCAGTCTGTGGGTACTGCCACCAGCCATCCTGGGCCAAGGGCAGGAGGGGGAGAGGACCAATCTGTCTGTAGTTCCCACATTTTTTAAAAAGCAAAAATCATTAGTTAAGAATGGGGCTCATTGTAAAAGGGCTTGCGGGTCTGTTTGCCTGCTTTTTGGTCTCCCTGATTTAGAGGTGGACAGGTCCATTTATGAGTGCTCCTAGGAGGAAGGCTGTAAGGGAGAGGGGACGCCCAGAGACCTTAGAGATCAGGCCCTGCCCCTCATTGGACAAGGCAGGAAACTGAGGCCCAGAGAATCAAGCAATTTACTCAGGGTCACACAGGATTCTAATAAATGTCTAGGCAGGATTAGAACGGAGGGCTTCCAAGACCAAGTGCAGATCCTCCAGTGTTCTCTAAAGCCTATTGGGTACTGACAGCCACGGTTCCAGGGCAAGCCATGGGAGGACAGAAATGCTTCAGTGGCCTATATCAGGGCTGCCCTTTCTGCCTGGGGCCTCCTTACACAGCAGCCAAGAAGCATTTATTTAAACCCTGTTCCCCACTTCCCTCTGGCCCAGGAGGTTGCCTCTAAAAAGAGGACCCCAGGAATCTGTAACAGAGTACCTCCTGGTGCTCTCTGGGAAGACCAGGGCCTGTGGAGGGTGGGGGGAAGGAGATGTGAATGTGCACCCTGTACTCACGGTGAAAGCGCCCTTCTTTCTCCGCCTACTCCCGATGAAAAACCGGGACCCCTTCATGGTCAGAGACATTGGGAATGGTGTGTCGACAATCCTGAAAGCGGGGAACAGGGCTGTGTAAGGGTTAGGGCCAGGAGGATGACTTCTGTCCCGAATATTCAGATTTTAACAAGAACTCCCTAGAGGAGGCCACCTGGGCAAGGTGAGGGAGAAGCTCTCCCCCTTAGAACATCACCTCCCACCTCTGTTCTGACCTTCCTTTGCTGCCAATTTTTGGTGGGGGAAGCTGGAAGACAAACAGATCCCCCCACCCCCCCTCAGACTCCAACAAGCTGTCCCAGGGGCTGGGGACTCCTGGACTCCTGAGATCCCCTGGACGGGGCCCCTGAGGACATGCTGACTGACAGACTGACTGATGGATTGTCCTGCCTTTCCTCTAAACTTAAGCAAGGAATTAGGTTTCACTGACTCACATGCCCCATGGCGATTAAATGAGTTTTCTGCCGTGAACGAGAATGGAGAAATCTTTCTCTTCCAGTTCCACAAGCATAGAGATGATGACAGGGAATATTTGGAGAGGAAGGGCCCCTGACTTGGGAGCCCAGGGCTCCACCACTCACCCACCCCACTCCTGGGAAGCCCTAGGGAGGCACAGAAACCCACCCAAAGAGAAGGAGAGAGAAGACAGGACCACAGGCACACAAACACACACACACACACACACACACACATGCACATGCACACATAAACACAAACACACATGAACACACGTGCACATGCGCACACATGCACACACACACATACACACGCGCACACACGAGCACTCACAAGCACTCACATACACACACAAACACATGCACACAAACATGCACGCGCACACACACACACACACACACACACACACACACACACACACTCCACTCCCAGGCCTCCTTCCCAGCACCTACACATCTGTGGGCACGCTGCAGTCCGCAGTGAGGGAGAAGGAGCCTTCAGACACGGCCAGAACCAGCGTGTGCCACCTATTGTCCGTCAGAGGGACATCCTGGAAGGTCACTCGGGTTTGCCAGCTGCCCGAGAGCTCCGGGCTCAGGAAGAGGAAGTGCAGCTTGGTGGGGGAGTAGCGCAGGCCCAGCAGCAGTGTGTCACTGGCCTCCTCCACTACCGTGAAGATGTACTCATTCTTCTGCAAAGACCAAACAGGATGAGGCAGGGAGGCTGCCCAGCAGTCACCCCTGTGCAGACGGCTCTATGACGGACGATTTCTTACTGGTGCCACCAGGCAAAGGGAGGAAGGCAGAGAAATGTCCAGTGACACAAAGCCCTGGACACCCTCTCACCTTCTCTCTTCTTGTGGGTGAAGAACCCAGGCTGTCACCTACTAGGGAGAGGCCAGGCTGGAACCTATGAGCTCTGGCACCAGAGCCTGGGACTTTTCCACTGGGCTATGCTGCTCTAACTTTGGTGCCTGCTGGGGACTCTAGGGAAGCACCAACTGTCAAGCACAGTCATTGGGGATGGAGATAGGGGAAGAAAGGGCCAGAGACTGAAGCCTTCTAGTCACCCACAGCTGACCCCAGCCTAGCACACACTGACCTTGGGTGGGAGGTCGAGGACCTTCAGGGTGACAATGATGGAAAACTCTTCCGGGAAGCGGTCGCAGTGTAGAAAAATCCTGGAAGCAGGGAAGCTCAGAAGGCGGGGGCTGGACACAGCAGACAGCTGGAAGCCCCGGGCCCCTTGGGCCTGAACCATCCTGAAGCCACCAGAGGGGCCACTGCCACTTGGGGGGACAACCTCAGAGAGGATGTCTAAGGGGCGCAGATCTGTGGGGGGCAAGAGAGGGCAGGCTGCAGTGGCAGCCCCAGGCCCCTCCCTCCCTTTAAGGAGGCACACCCAGGAGAATGGAAGCCCTCGGAGGACGGGGTCCCTTCTCCTGCCAGCAATCAAAGCCCATCCTATACACAGCAAGGGCTTTGTATGGTCACTGGGCTGCCAATCCACGGCCAGTGCTCATGGTTCTCTCTCTCCAAGATGACAGCAACATTTATTGAGTACCTGCTGAATGCCCAGTGTCACAAAGGGGTACCAAGTATGCAGATGTCCCAGGCCTTGTACCCCAAGGTTCCCATTCCAATTAGGAAACACCCCATGGACATGGACACACTGGAGTCATGTGGGGTCCATGGCCCACATGCTTTCTGGGGACCCAGACCCTGTGGTGGCTGGCTCTATGGAGGAGTTGCCCTGCCTAAGGCCACTTGGTGGCCAGCTCCTGGAGCTGTGCCACTGGGCACACTGGGCTTCCCTGGTGCCTTCTGCCCAGGGGATGTAATGGAAATGCAGATTGGAAGATCTTCCCTGCCCCTAGGCCCTTTGATTGGCTTAAGTGACTCTGAGAACCTTCTTTAATTTGAAAATATATTCTGCCCCCTAATAGGCTGAATGTGGTCACATGGAGCCTGTGGTGGGAGGCTTGGTTTTCAGGAATGGCCACACCTTGATGCTGTGTGATTGGGCAGTGGGTCAAGAGGGTGGTTACATTCTCTGAGCCAGGAGAAGGCTATATAAGCCCTGATGGGAGGCTTGCTTTGGGGCTCACTTTGAGAAGTGTTGTGTGATTTGACCAGATGAGACTCTGGGAAGCCGTTGTTGAGAGCCCCCCGGCTTTGAAAACCCAGATGTTGGTGCTTCCCTCTCTGGTAACTGTGATTTTGGTATTGATAATGGTTGGACAGTTTGGAAGCCTGTCTGTTTGATCTGTCTGTATACTCTGGGGTTTGGGGTGCTGACCTTTTCCCCCTGAACTAGGTAATATATGTTTGATTGATTAAAGTGAGCTTGTTAACTGATTTTGAGTTGCATTCCTTTACAAAAGCAGATCTAAGAACCTGAGCTGGAGTGGACGGACCTGCCACATCCACAAGGTCCACACCCCATTCAGAACTTCTTAAACATTTCAATTCCAACACAGAAATAGTAAGTGTTTATTCTTAGAAACAACAGAAGTGCCAGCTTTGGGGCATCTGGGCGCTGAAAAGAGGGAGCACTTGGAGAGGTGTCTCCTGATCCTGCCTGATAGACAGCTGGCAGCAGCTTTGACAACACCTTGCCACGCACACCTGGCCTCTCCTGGCTCCCAAGCAAAGCCCTGCCAAGGAGCATGTCCCGTCCATCCTAGCCCAGGGCCATCCTGAGACCTAGAACTGAGTCTAATCCTGCACCGCCCACCAGACTCTTCCAGGGCGGCCCTGCCTCTGCCATTGGGAGCCTCCACTCCCTCAACTCCCAAGCCCTTGGTGAAGGGCATGGCGGCAGAGCAGCAGAAGACAGGAGTCTTTCTGGCCTGAGAAAGGCAGCTGCCAGCACAAGGGCGAGCACAGTGGGCTGGAGTCAGGAAGGCCCAAGACACCATGAGCTGTGTGACCCTGGGCGAGTCTCTTCCCCTCGTCTGCCTTCGTTTCCTCAGTTGTGAGGTCAGGCTAATAACAGCACCTGCCACACAGATGCTGAGCAAATACTGACCACCTCCTGCCTTCCATTCCAAGCCAGTGTTCTGGCCACACCACAGAAGATAAGAAATGGGCCCTGCCTGGGCCACACTTGTGCTGTGGCCAGATGCAGACTTCGAACCCCTTCATGGCTGAGCTACAGAAACTGCTGAAGTGTCTCCCAAAAAAGGAAACCTGTGGGATGTATCTCGGTGCTCTGCCATAGCTGCTCCAGGGGAAGAACAGTGAAGGTCCAGATGTTATGATGATTCGTCCCAGCATGGGACAAATTGCCTATGGAAGCAGGGGGCGCCCCCTTGCTGAAGGAAGCCCAGGCCAGAAAAAGGTATCCAGTGGCTCAGCCATCTCCACAATTACTGGAACCCTATTGTGGCCTCTTGGGAGGGACATGATTGTGCAGAATTTGGGTCTTGTAAAGCCAGATTTCAAGCCCTAATTTCACTGATAAATAGCCTGAGGCCAAGACATTGACCAGGCAGGACCAGGCTATAAACCTCAGAGCAGAAGCAGCAAAGGATGCTGCATTAACAGAACCAGGGCAGATTCCTTCAGAAGTGGGACACAGGCATTTTGTGAGGGGAGAAGGGAGCCTCCAGGGCCCCAAAGGAGGGACACAGGAGACATAAAGGACCGATCCGGACTCACAAGCGACTGGAAACTAATACAGGTGAATGAAAAGGTACAGGGGAAGAAAAATAAAACCAAAGATAAGGAGAAAGGCAGATGCAGGGGCAAACACAAACACACACACACACACACACAC